>PISX010004466.1:0-82424 GCA_004024625.1 Mellivora capensis | reverse complement strand
TGAAAGACAGAGATCACAAGTAGGCAGAAAGGCAGACAGAGAGAGAGGAGGAAGCTGAGCAGAGAGCCCGATGCGATCCGGGGCTCCATCACAGGACCCTGAGACCATGACCTGAGCTGAAGGCAGAGGCTTTAACCCACTGAGCCACCCAGGCGTCCCTCAGCTCCCCATTTTTAAACTATCTTTTGAATTTATTTATTTTTTTTTTTCACATTAAAAGGATCTGGTGACCTTTCATTCTCCGTTGACATTTAAACAAAGTACCTAAGAGCTGATCAAAAGCATTTGGGTTAATTAACATATTTGGGTAGGATTTGATAACTGGTGGGCCTGACTGTAGTATGATCAGGAATATTTACAGATACACCGAATGTCAATACCTATAGGTCTGTTTTTCCCGGGCTAGTCAGAATCCCAGAGAATAATCCTTCTATCCCCTGCCTGACTGCTGGAGTTCTGCATGCCATGTGGGCAAGGAGACGAGAGAGCACACTCCTCAGGATTCAGAGGGGCATTAACCCTCCGTGTTTAGTACTGCTTCTTACACATGTCTTCATATGTCCCTTGTCTCCTCCAATTCAAAGCCATGCCTTCATTTGAATCTTCTGCCAGAGAAGACGGGAATAATGACAGCTAAGTGGATTTGAGGTAGTCTGGGCATCTAATACTTCTTTCATAGATTCCAGTTTTCGGCTCTGCCTACTTCCAGAGTAACTTACCTTCAATTCCTGAGTTTGTCTCAGTTCATTAGGAAGAATCCACTTGTTTCCTTTTCTCCTGTCTTAAGCAAGATTATTCTGTCCTTCCTCCTTTACAAAGTCATCATGTCTTCCAAACTTGGACAACATCTCTTTTGCACTTCATGTCACGTTGTTGAATGGATTTAAACCTTTGTCATTTCTTTTTTCTTTTTTTTTTTTAAGATTTTATTTATTTATTTGACTGACAGAGATCACAAGTAGGCAGAGAGGTGGGGGGGGCAGGGAAGCAGGCTCCCCGCTGAGCAGAGAGCCCAATACAGGGCTTGATCCCAGGACCCTGGGATCATGACCCTAGCCAAAGGCAGAGGCTTTAACCCACTGAGCCACCCAGGTGCCCCATAAACCTTTGTCATTTCTTAACGATTATTTCAGTGGAGTCTGGGGAGATGACTCATGTGTTGTATCTACCGTGTTGGCTACAGGTCCCTCACGCCTCTTACCACCATGCTTTATGCATTTATTTGACTGATGTTCTCTCAGTGTGTGTATATCCTTGTGAGTAGTAAGAGATACAGTGAAGTATAACATACATTCTTGGTTTTAACGAAGCTTATACACAAGCTGAAAGACAACATACACATACATTAACAAATTCTAAGACAAATTAATACAAGCTTTTAAAAATATGGTAAAATCATAATTCAATCCTGTCTTATTAAGTGAAAGGGAGTAATATAGTTAACTACTGCAGGATTCAGAACTGAGACAATCCTCTTCATCTAGAATATGAGGGCAGGTTTCACAAAGAAAGTGGTACTTAAATTTCATAGAATTTGGAAAGCCATGAGAATGAGGGAATTCCAAGTGAGAGAAAGAGAAACACGGAGAAATCATAGGGAATGGTGAATGAATATAGCAAAAACAGGTTTATACAAGGAAACTATAACGAAGTTATCATGAATTTCACATTTAAGGTAAAAAATATGCTAAGAAAAATATGGATAATAATAAAAAGCATTGTATTGAGATTCCAGGTTATGGTCCAAGGTGCACCTTGGACTTGATGTATAGTGAGAGAGAATCACTATACTACCTCACCTACACCTTCGACCCATAACCTGTGAAATGTACCCCACAGTACATTTTATGTGGTACCCCACAGTACATCTTTATGGTGGAACTTCTGAGCACACCAGTTAGCCTCTCCCAAAGAAAGGAACGATGAAGGAGATTCTGCAACATCTGCTTTCTGAATGCTTTATACAGAAGATTTTTGGATCTACTCACCTAAAGTTTTAAAGGAGTGGGTGGCACGGTGGGTGGATTACAGCTATAAAGGAAGTGGCAATGACCTTTCATTAAGAGAAAACATGAATGTGGGGTAAAAGATTCTCTGGGACAGCAAATATGCTGAAGATGGTAGCTGCATAAGAGTTCAGGGTCTAGGGGCGCCTGGGTGGCTCAGCGGGTTAAAGCCTCTGCCTTCGGCTCAGGTCATGATCCCAGAGTCCTGGGATCGAGCCCCACGTCGGGCTCTCTGCTCGGCGGGGAGCTTGCTTCCTCCTCTCTCTCTGCCTGCCTGTCTGCCTACTTGTGAGCTTTGTCTGTCAAATAAATAAATAAATAAAATCTTAAAAAAAAAAAAAAAAAAGAGTTCAGGGTCTAACTGAGCAAAGGGGTGATGCACACCATTCAAAAGAGAAGGGAAATACAGGAGCAAACATTCAAATTGGAACCCTGTGCATTTATAAAAAACTGAAGTGTAGTCAATTTATGTTTGCAGAAGTACTTATGGCTGCTTGGTGGCAGAAAAAATTGTAAATATGTGAATATTATAAGTATATGATATGCCAAAATCTTCTCTAATGAGCTAAAATTTGAATAATCAAGCAGGGCACTAATAAGTTTTGTTCCTTATATTTTTTTCTTTATTCTTCTTCCTCCTGCAACACTCCTGCAGCACTTCTTTCCACCCAAAACCCTTCCAGAATCCTTCAGTGTTCACAAAGTAATAGTCATTCTTCCATTTTCTTCTTTTAGTTTTCTTGTTTGTTTTGTTTTGCAAGGTACCAAGAAATTCTTTGTATCAACCTCTCTTGGCAATTGTCTAAACGGGTAGATAACTGCCTTTTCTCTGGAAATGCTGAGAGTAACCAGATGTTTTCCTCGTGACCTTTCAAAGAAGCTGTCTTGTTCAAAGGGGAGTAAGAAATCCTCCTAATCTGGAGGTGAGTTAGCGTTGTGACACTTGCTGAGGACTCGCTCCAGGAGCACGGCTCTTCCACTGACAGTAACATACAGTGGCTCAAGGTCAGGCTTGAAACCACACAATAGCCAGAGATAGGTCCAAAAAAGCCAAATTTGCAGTGACTTTCCCCACATCCTAAGAAAAACTGTTCTGAGGTACATCTGTATCGAAAGAAAAAGCCAACCATCAGTAATAGCTGTCGGCGCACTTCTCATATGTGTCATTGTGCTAGATAACTTCTGTTTGTCCTTCCATATTCTCTCTCCATTCCACTTCATTCTGTTCTGTGTCTTCCTAGGCTGATCAATGAGGACCACATCAACAAGACTTCCATGCTCCCGGTTTCCCATTGGGTTTGGCCAATAAGAGCTTTAGCAAGAGATCAGAGTGTAGAAGGAGAGTGAGATTAGGGTGTTTATTCCCCTCGCTTCTTCCCGGGGAGGCAGCTCTAAGTTGGACATCTCCTTCCATCCAGGATCAATGGGCCTTTCCAGGCAAGCTTCTACACACAGCCTTTTTTTTTTTTTTTCTGGCTCAGCGACTGCTCCTTCCCCTCATTCTTTCAGATCCAAGTGTAGAAACACTTCATCCTCTGCTCCTGGCCTCAGGTTGCTGTACTACGTCATGTGGTTATCCTACTCTACCTTCCCCTCCAACACACACCTTTATAAATAATCCCCTGGTAAGTAAACTCTCCTAGAATCATCCTAATTTGAGTATGCCATCTATTTCCTACTAAGAACTGACAGAGATACTAACTCAAGAAATGAGTCATTTAAAATAAAAGATTTTACGTAAGACATCAATATTTGATAAGAGGTGAAACCAACACAGCAAGTGAAAACTTTTCAGCTTTGAAGTCAAAGAAAGGTTGGTTCAAGTTCCAGACCAACCTCTTATAAACTGTGTGTCTTTGGACGAGGTACTCAAACTTTCAGAACCTCAGTTGTTTAATGTCTAAAATAAACATAATAATAATTGTACCCACATCATAGAATTGCTATGAAGAATATGGGACAAGTTTAAAAGAGATTAAATAAATTGATATAAGCCAAGCTTTACATTCATATAAGCTAAAAATAAAATCATAATACTAGATATGTTTATTAGTTAATAACTACTAATAATAAATCTTCTGAAAGAGTTTTAGTCTAGATGATGGTCTTGAATTGGATCTTAAAGATTGGGTAACCGGAATTTATGTTGGTAGGCTCAAGTAGGACTTAC
Organism: Mellivora capensis; assembly: GCA_004024625.1. Classification (NCBI taxonomy): domain Eukaryota; kingdom Metazoa; phylum Chordata; class Mammalia; order Carnivora; family Mustelidae; genus Mellivora; species Mellivora capensis. Next base: position 78,248 of record PISX010004466.1, on the reverse strand, counting down.
CCAAGATATATGTCTTCACACAGGATATGAGAATGATTACTTTTGATTTTCCATTAGTGTTCTAGTTCCAGACTTCTAAAAGGAAAGATACCTTGAGATTTTGGCAGAAAATCAAGACAAGAAGTCACTTTACCTTTTGTCAAATATAATGACCACTTTGTCCAGAAACTCTCCCTGGCATAGTCATACACAAGAACCATTGCATATATCCGTAACTTCATTTGAAAGCAAAACAAGGGCCACCATTCCCCTATCGGTGCCATGAATTAATCACTAGCTTAATTAAGAACCACATTGCAGCGGCCTCTATAATTGGAGAGTTAATTTAATGAGCTATTGCAAATTAAAGTAATTTCCACTTCCTTAAACTCAACTGTGGTAAATGGAGTTTTTCAGGAAAACTTTATTACCTGTCTGATTCTCCTAAGCCTTCCAGATCATTTAGTTTGGATCACGTTTGTCTCTAGTCCAGGGAGCAAAATCCTGCATGGGTCTGAAATCAGAAAGATGCTGACAGTATATTCATGAAGCAGATGTACTTTTGTCATACAAAGTTTACATATGTTAATAGATTTAAATTTGTCTATGAACAAAGTCAATGGCCATTTCTTGATTATTTATATAAATTAAAGAATGGCTTAACTTAATTTCTACCATGTGTGCCCTCCAGCAATAAAGGTTACTGAAGATTTCAGTCCTCTTTTCAAAGGACTGGGGGAAAAAGACTACCTACTATCTGCCAATAGTTAGCTGTACTTCATAAGAGGTAGTTTATTTTGGAGTCTATAATGATCGAATCAAGAAAACCATGGATCTGATGTAACTTCCCCTACTCAGCTCCAGCACCTCTCCTAGAAAAGACCATAAACAAACTGCAAACAAAAGAAATAAAACTGTATAGGACTTTACCACTAGGCACAGTCCCAAACCAAGACATGCAATTTTAAGGATCTTGACATCATGGCCAAAATAGACATGGCAGATGTGGTTAGCCTGGTTGACTATGGATTATTGGACTACAATGGCAGCAGAATATATTAACCCCTGCACCCAGAATCAAGGAAGGAGGTGCTTCTGAAGGCAAGAAAGAGAGGTTTGTGATTCTTTACCAGTATTGACATGTATATATTTGAAAACATCTGCATTGCACACTCTAATTAAGTAGCTCTTTTCTAGCACTCTTTTGCAGAGGATCCCCAATATGAGAATAAATAAGAGAAAAAGAAAATTTCATATGTAGCCCTATTGAGGCTGTCTTTTCACAAGAACAGCGTGCAGACTCTAACATTCTTCACCTGGGTTTTTCAACTCTGGATAGACATATTCTACTACTCCTTACTCTCGGTCTCCACCCTAAGAATAGGTAGAGAAGGAAGACCATGTCACAGCACCAGAATTAATTCCAACCACATTTCTGCCACTAACTCACTTTGTATTTTGGGGCAGATAACATGACCTCTGAGTCCCAAAGATCAAATAGATTGTCCGCTGTAATGAGATATTACATACACATGAATTTTAGAAATTCTTAACTACTCTATTAATGAGGGTTGAATAATGAAAATTTTAGTTCTGTGTTTGCATTTCTCAAAAGTGTCTGATTATTAATAATTCAGTAAGAGTGCAAATTTTCTCATCAATAGTCTTAAATTCAGTGAAACAGGTAATGATAGGCGTAAGCCAAGGCAGTTATTCATTTTATGTAATAAAATACTTTGTGTTAAATTTTTATTTTATTTATTTATTTTTAAAGATTTTATTTATTTGACACAGAGAGAGAGCACAAGCAAGGGGAGTGGCAGGCAGAGGGAAAGGGAGAAGCAGTTTCCCCACTGAGCAAGAAGCCAGGTGGGAGGGCTCGATCCCAGGACCTTGGGACCATGACCTGAGAAGAAAGCAGAGGCTTAACCAACTGAGCCACGCAGGCATCACCTGTGTTAAATTTTTTAAATGCAGCTTATGAACATTTTTTTTTTCCTGAATCACCTTCATGGGGAAAAAGAAACATTTGTTACCAATGACTTGGATAAAATCAAAGGTGATAAGTCCATGAGAACTAACCATGAAAAAATGTGATACAAAGTTATAGCCTTTACTTTAAAAAATAACAGTCTGTGTCTAATTACAAGAATAGCACATGCTTGCCAGGTGTGGTGGCAGGTACCTATAATCCCAGCTACTCTGGAGGCTGAGATAGGAAGATAGTTTGAACCCATGAGTTCTGGGCTATAGTGAGCTATGCAAATCAGGTAACTCCACTTAAAAAAAAAAAAAAGCACGTTTATTGGAGGACATTTGGTAATTAGTTTTTAAATTATTAATTTTTTAATATGTAGCCTCTTGTATTACCTAGTCAAATGTACATATGTACTACTTTTTTTTAAAGATTTTATTTATTTATTTGACAGATCACAAGTAGGCAGAGAGGCAGGAAGAGAGAGACAGGGAGGACGCAGGCTCCCCACTGAATGGAGAGCCTGATGCGGGGCTTGATCCCAGGACTCTGGGCAGAGGCTTTAACCCACTGAGCTACCCAGGCACCCCCATATGTACTACTTCTTACAAAAGTTTCTCTCCTTCACCGAAGGTGAGACCATATGGACAACTTTCTGTAGCATGGGCACTGGACTCAGTGGTCCAGGTCTATTCCTCTACAGCAGTATCCTTTATGTGCTCTACATTTTGACAGAGAAGAGAAAGGAATTGAGGAGCTGCAGTAAGCTGGCCCTCAAGATTCCCAGCCCTTGGTGTATACACATCTTCATGCAGGGATCCAATCAAACCTTAATCCAGGTGCTACTATGAAGAAATGTGTGGATGTAAGTAAGGTTACAAATCAGTTGATCTTAATCTAGGGAGATTATCCTTAGCAGACCTGGTATAATCAGGTGAACCTATTCAAGAGACATGGTTCCTCCTGAAGAAAGATTTGGAACGTGATAAGGAAGCCTCTAGAACTGAGACTAGCCTCCAGCTGGCAGTCGGCAAGTAAACCGGGATTTCAATCTCACAACTGCAAGGAACAAGATTCAGCCAACAACCTGAATGAACTCAGAAGCAAGTTCTTCTCCAGGGCCTTCAGAAAAGCAGACGGCCCGGCCACCACCTTGATTTCAGCCTACAAAGACCTTGAGCAAAGAAGCCAGCCGTGTTGTGCTTGGACATCTGACCTACAGAACTGTAAGTTAACAAATGGGTATTGCTGTAAGCTGCTATGTGCGTGGTAGTTTGTTGTGAGACAATAGAAAACAAATGCAGAATTTTATTTGTAAAAGTCTCAGTTTATTCTTTTCTGTTGCTGCTGTAGTATTCTATTGCATGAATGTGCCTCCATTCGTTTATCGATTCAGCTGCTGAGGAACATTTGGGTTGTTTCTAATGTGGGGCTATGCTGAAAAAGTAGCAAAGAACGTTTGTTTACAAATCTTTGTGGGGACATCTGGGGCTCCTTTTTAACTCCAGCACTGAAAACATATAAGGAACCATTGGTTCAGACTGATACTTACCTGTTAATCAGTCACCCTCTGTTTGAGACACGATCCTTGACCTCCAAGTGAGTGTGCTGGCTGAGTCCCCCAGCCTATTCCCCCACCTAATTCCAAGTCACACTCCATGATGCCTGCTTGGAATTGTGGGGCAATTCTACAAATACAAAAAGCCTGTAGATACCCATCCAGCTAGTAAGCTAGTAGCTTACATCCATGTAAGCTAGTTAGCTTACATCCAAACTAACTAGCAGATGAAAAGGAAGGAAATAAAGAGAAGAGAAACCACCTGATCTCCACACCCATGCTTCTCCCCACGGATGGCAATGGCAGGACATTCGCAAAAGCAGTGCCGTTGAGACTCTCCACTAGTTTTCAGTGGTATTTGCTCACCTTAAAGAAACAGGAAAGTATTCTAGAGTCACTAGCACCGTATTTCTCACTCAGTAATTAAAATAACAATTTTATGGGGGCGCCTGGGTGGCTCAGTGGGTTAAAGCCTCTGCCTTCGGCTCAGGTCATGATCCCAGGGTCCTGGGATCGAGCCCCACATCGGGCTCTCTGCTCCGCGGAGAGCCTGCTTCCTCCTCTCTCTCCCTGCCTGCCTCTCTTGCCTACTTGTAATCTCTGTCAAATAAATAAATAAAATCTTAAAAAAATAAATAAATAAAATAAAATAACAATTTTATGATCTTTTTTTTTTATACAAAAAGGTGGAGGAGGTAAGTTTGGCAACTTACCTAGGAATTCAGCGAGTCAAGGATAGAGTAAGAATTCAGGTGCCTGGAATCCCTGTCAGGTGCGCTCTGCATCAGGGGATAGTCCTTTCCACTTGATATAAACCTGGAACCAGAGATGCTAACACATGCATCACAAATGTGTGCTTTTGCATAGGTTTTGCTTAAGCTTAATTTTAAAGCTTTAATTTTAAAATTTTGACTGGGCAGAAGAGATTGTCAAAATTTGTTTAAATCTAGTTGGTTGTTAGGTGCCCGGATGGCTCAGTTGGTTAAGTGTCCAGACTCTCGGTCTCAGCTTAGGTCATGATCTCAGGGTTGTGGGATTGAGCCTTATGTTGGACTCCGTGCTCAGCAGGGAGTCTGCTTGAGTTTCTCTCCCTCTGCCCCTTCTCCTGCTTTTGCATACGCAGCCTCTCTATCTCTCAAATAAATAATTAAAAAAAAAAAATCTAGCTGGGGCGCTCCTGGGTAGCTTGGTTCATGATTCCAGGGTCCTGGGATCGAGTCTCCTGGGAGGAGGCTCCTGGCTCAGTGGAAGAGCCTGCTTCTCTGTCTCCCTTTGCCACTTCCTCCCCTGACTCGTGTTCTCTCTTGCTCTCTCTCCCAAATAAAAATAAAATCTTTTAGAAAAATCTAGTTGGTATGTAATGAAGGCAATTTAGTTTTGTCATTGTCAAGAGCCACAAGGGACAAAATGGGAGAGGGGAGGGAGAATAAGATACTGACTTGGGTAATTGTCCCAAGATGCCTCATTCAAAATTTATATTGCTTCAAAAGCCCTCTGTTTGTTGGTAAGAGATAACCAAGTTTCAAATACAGTATATACAGGTTTTAGAAATGCTAACTTCAAGAATGGCCTCTAGTCATGGGAACTAGTGCCTTTAAGTATCCAGAACTGGGAAAAGAGAAACTGTCATACTGAGATGTATGACTTATTTGAGAATAGAAAGAAATTTCTCCAGACAGATAACAGTGACCTAGGTAGAGGAACACAGTAAAAGACGTACTGGAGAAGATAAAATGGTCTTTTTAGAGTCTAGCTAATTGTAGAATGAGCGCTTTTGACTGAAAACAATATCCATTTGACCATGGCTGACTGTGATGCCCTGTCTTCTATCTGGAGTCAACAGTTTGGTCACTGTCTCTCAAAACTCCCACCTAATTCCAGCATTCTCACAGAGGGAGGTCAGTAACTGGTAACATCTGGGGAGGGGGGAGGGGTGGATGTGTCAGTCTGCCTATCTGTCTAGGAGAAAGTAACAGCTTTGCACAGGTAGAAGTTTCTCCCCAAAAGTGAGAACTTGGAATCATTTCTCCTAGTCTTTCTTCTCTGTTTGTCAGAGTATGGTAGTTTTCTGAAGGAAAGACTCCACTGAGAGAGTGATCTATCATAATGGAAAGGACAAGCCTCATTTGGTCCCCCTCTGTCACCAACTAACTTTAGGACCTTGAGCCAATAACTTCATTTAGTAACTTTGTCTGTAAAATGGGCAGTTCCCCCCTAGTTCACATGATCGCCAAAGGATTTTACAGCTCTGTGACCTAACTACTGGCCATATATGTCTAAATATACATGACAACCTCGGGGAGCCTAGTTGGCTCGGTTGGTTAAATGTCTGACTCTCGGTTTCTGCTCTGGTCACTATCTCATGGGCTGTGTGATTGGGCTCTGTGCTCAGTGGGCAGTCTGCTTGAGGATTCTGTCTCTCTCCCTCCCCCCACTCCCTCTTTCTCTCTCTCTCAAATATTTAAAAATATATATCTAGGGGCGCCTGGGTGGCTCAGTGGGTTAAAGCCTCTGCCTTCGGCTCAGGTCATGATCCCAGGGTCCTGGGATCGAGCCCCGCATTGGGCTCTCTGCTCCGCGGAGAGCCTGCTTCCTCTTCTCTCTGCCTGCCTCCCTGTCTACTTGTGATCTCTCTCTCTGTCAAATAAATAAATAAAACCTTAAAAAAAAAATATATATATATATCTAAATATATGACAACCTGAGAAAATCTCTCTTTTAGCCACGAAGATGTACACTTTTAGGGACATAGCCATATAATTCAAATGTCTACTCAAAATGTTCAGTTATGCATACATATTTAAAATCACATTTATAAAATAATATACTGATTTTTAAATAATGTACTCATCCACTGTCATTTCATAAATCAATGTTATTCCTCACCACTGCTGTTTTGTGATTTATTCAACATTTCTTCAGACAGACACATCATTATCCCTTCCTTCTAAGTTGTTTGAGAACTAACACGTCTCGGGACCATGTATAATATTATCACTAGAAATCATATCCCAAGTCACCCATTTGCATAGTACTTGCTCATTTTCTCATTTCTTCCAGGTACATTTTTATAATATCCATAATGAACCATTTGTATAATTGCATTTTTATATGTTCTCTAAAAGCCTTATTTAAGAAAAAAATAAAAAATCTGGGTCCCTGGGTGGCTCAGTTGGTTAAGCAACTGCCTTTGGCTCAAGTTATGATCCTGGAGTCCCAGGATTGAGTCCCACATAAGGCTCCCTGCTCGGTGGGGAGTCTGCTTCTCCCTCTGACCTCTTCCCTCTCATGCTGTCTCTCTCTTTTTCTCTCTCTCAAATAAATAAATAGGATCTTTAAAAAATTTTAAAAAAATCTAACACTTGAGTTTAAGGGCTAATAATTACAAGAGTAATGACCTGATCGGTGATAAATTTCTTTTCCTCTTTGTTTTAACCAGTTCTGGCAGATGACCTCCATAAGCACCCAAAACAGACATCAACTTAGATCATTTCACCCCAAAGCATATTCCCCTAAGGGTAGTTTGTTGTTCCAAATTCAGCTATTGAGAGAGTATCCAAAGATGATTCCATTAGGTTGTATACTGAAGGTGACTTCCTTTTTTCTGGAAAATAATTTTGGAGACAAAAAATTCACCTTAAATTTGGGAAAATGAAGGTATGTATGGAGCCATTACTTCAGATTAATTCTAGAAATTTAGAAGCAGTGTATGCTTTGTTGCCCATTGTTTTTCTTCGTTTGGCTTTGCAACCCCAGTTCACAACCCTTTAAGTAGAATTCCTGTAGAATCATATTATTATTATTATTCTCCTTTTTATTTTTTTAAAAGATTTTATTTATTTATTTGAGAGAGAGGCAGTGAGAGAGAACATGAGTGAGGAGAAGGTCAGAGGGAGAAGCAGACTCCCCGTGGAGCTGGGAGCCCGATGTGAGACTCGATCCCGGGACTCCGGGATCATGACCCGAGCCGAAGGGAGTCGTCCAACCAACTGAGCCACCCAGGCGCCCCCCCCCCCCTATTATTCTCCTTTTAAAAAGAAAGAAAGAGAATGTAATATGTCTGCTCAACAAAGAAGGCTAACTCTAAACCACAAGAAAACTAAAAGGAAGCCCTTTAAAAAGTAACCACCCCCACTGGTTTATCATGTTCAGCCCAACACTGACCAAGGAGATAGAAAAAGAAAAGTTCACACACAGTGCACTTCATCCTTTTTCAATTTTTCTTCTGAAGTCAACTTTCCAACAATAACCTGGGTTGTGCCTTTTTCTTCTGATTTTGCTCTTTACATGGAAGGGGGGAAATGCTGGTGCCTGTAATAGTAGCTGGAGCCGCTGCCTTTAATTTGCTCTCTTGGTCATGCGAAAAGATGTTGCCACTTGCTAGCAGCCCTTCCCAAGATACTGGGGCATTCTTGCCAGGAGTAACCATGAAAACTTTTTTCTGATCGGGAGGCAGGAAATGAAAAGAAACCTGTCCTGTTTGGTTCAAAATAAGGATGAGTATATCTAGAAGAGTCCTGGTTGGGGGGTGGGGGGAGGAGGTAGAAAAAGGGAGGGGGGAAGAATAATAAACTCGGCTTTCTACCTCCAACACCATCACCCTTTTTTTGTCCCCAACAGAAACCTACAGGCAAGCTGTTCTCAGTGGCTGTTAAATATTCAAAATTCTAGGAGGGAAGTGTTATGCGTGATTAGAGCAAAAAAGTAGGAGCAAAACTGTTGTGTTCTCTCTTCAGTTCTGCAGCAGGCAAAGTTATGCGACCTGTTGTCCAAATGTCTCCTTCCCCTACCTCAGCTGGGAGAATGGGAAGAACAAAGAGGCTTTGGCTCCAAGGATAAAAAAGGTCAATTCTAAAGAGACTGAGGGTCACCTTAATAGCCCCTAACTCTTATTTCCATCTAAATGGAAAGCTCAGACTGAAGTAAGGGCATCCTCGGGCAGCCAATCTTTGGAACACATTGTTCTTAAACCTTGGAAGTCAAACAAGAAATCTCAGAGACGATCAACCCCCACCCCTACCCTAGATACTGGCTACCTGATGTCACCAGGGCTCTGTTCCCTCATTCAGGGGGGGATAAAGTTTCCCAGTATCCTTATTAAGAGAATTTTGAACAGAATTGTTTAAGGAGAGGGTTAATACTGACTTTTGCTCAAGATGGCCAACTCCTCCCCCACACAAAAATCTGAAAATAATTCCGATAAAAAGAGCAACTCTGCTTGTGAGCAAACCAGATGGCTACACACCCCTTCATCAAGTCTGTTAGTTTTCACATCACCGCCTTGGAAGTTTCTCCCCAGGAAAACACATGGACATGAGACTTTTTGACTGAGTTAAGAATCTGTTTTAAAACAAGGCCCATCCACACTAACTCCTAGGTCTGCCTGACATAATTGCCCGCTTCATTTTCCTCAGGATATTTTCCCTGGCAGATTGACTACCCTTCTGGATAACTAAATATATCACTTATGGTCAACAAAGTGAAAACATTGAGGCTTCTTTGTGGAGAACTCAGACCGAAGCTCGGTAATTGCCCAAATTCTCTGGATCCGCAGTCTCAGTATGTCGGGGCTGGGCGTGCTCTGAAGGGTTGGAGCACTCATGTTTGGAAAAAGGCTCGGATTCTACTTAAAGGTTTATTTGCAGAGCTGCTCACTAAAGCATAAGTAGAAAGAACATTGGAGGCCACTTATTAAGGGAAGCTTCCTGTTTCATTGGAAGTGGGGACTGAATACTTTATAATCTCACACAACCCCCCTTCCTCCAAGTAATTGTCGTATCCCAAAGAGATGATAAATAAAGTCCAATCTCAGAACTGGCACACTTTGTCCATTGCCCAGCATACTGTGTGAGTCCATTAAAAGAAAATTGGCATCTTGGCAAATGTGAAATTACTGACAATAGCTTGAATTGATCAAAATAAGCATTAGTGTGGACTAAACTACTCTTTACATAGGCATGCATTTCTCAGCATGGGATAAAGAGTTTATGAATAGACTTGAGAGTGATTCTCCTAAAAATTCTGTGGAAAGAAGCTGACATCTACTTATGTGCCTTTCAGTGGAAGGGTCCGTAACTTCATTCACATTCACAAAGGGTCTCTGACAAAATCTGTTAACAGCCAGAAGCATTAGTCTAGAACATAAGCTCTGAACATTAAGCAACATACTACACCTTCAGAACTTGGTTTTACCAGTTCACTCTTTGAAACAAATTCATTACCCTCTTCCCAAATCCTGAGTGTGCCATATACCTACAACCAACAAGACTACTTGAACTAGTCTAGATTAAACCAAAACCATGTGTGAGATATTAAAGCAGATTTTCTTCTTTCAGTTAGTGATTTTATTTAATAAAAAAACCTCTGTTTAGTAATCTGATTAACCATTAATGAGAATAAGAATATCATGTGAAACAACTTTGAAAAGAAATGAATGCCAATGATAGTTTGGCATCCTTCTCACTAATTCTAATTTAAACTTAATCATCACTATGAATTATCTGTCTCCTAAAAGACCTAATCTTGTTTAACATCAAAGCACTCTCAAATTTTGTATCATACATGGTAACAGTGTTTTTAAAAAAAGTGTTAGCTGTCCATTATGCTTGCTAGATATAATCAAAAAGATCTAATATATGGTAAGATTTCAAGAAAACTCTAGTTTTAAGTAAAACTTCAGCACTTTATCAAATTTTTCACTTTTTAATTGTTTAATTCAATTTTATCCTATCTCAACATACTGTTGTGCCAAAATTTTCACAGGAGCCTCTCAAATTTTTTTAAATTATTTTTCAAGAACAGCCGCTTAACCGACTGAGCCACGCAGGCATCCCACTTTGGGCTCTACTGTTGATTATCTAGCACTGAATTCCATCTACTGCCAATATTCTAATTCCTAACTGAAATAGTGCAATATACGAGTGCACAGTGGAAGAAACATAAAGTGTGTGAACCAAGAGGCAGAAGTACATCTAAAGCTAGAGATGTCCCAACAGCAAGTTCAAAAGAAAACATAAATCAAAGGTCATAGATACACAGGAACCAAGCAAGAAAGCAGAAATTATATAGATTACTGGAATATACTGGATTATATAGATACACTGGCATTTTTATTTATTTATTTACTTATTTATTTATTTGACAGAGAGAGACACAGCGAGAGAGGGAACACAGGCAGGAGGAGCAGGAGAGGGAGAAGCAAACTCCCCACGGAGCAGGTGGCCTGATGTGGGGCTCAATCCCAGGACCCTGGGATCATGACCTGAGCCGAAGGCAGATGCTTAAATTTTTCAAATTTAATTAGCCAAAGTATAGCACACCATTAGTTTTTGACATATGTTCAATGATTCATCAGTTGCGTATCACACCCAGTGCTCATCACATCAGGTACCCTCCATATTGCCCATCACCGAGTTACCCTTCTCTCCCCCCACCTCCCTTTCCACAACCCTCAGTTTGTATCCTGGAGTCATCATATGTTTTTACTCATATGTGGAACATAAGCAATGGAGGACAGTATAGGAAGGGAGGGAATACTGAAGCGGAAGAAATAAGAGAGGGAGATATATTGGAATATTAAAAGGTAACAGGTAAAAGCCTCAGCACTAGGACAGAGTGCAGGTAAGTGGTCAGCAACCAGGAGGTCTGCCTGCATGGGAGGCTAAGACAGCCCTGTCTCAAAACACATGGGAAGCATCAGACACAAAAAGAATCCATTCTAGACAATCAGCTGTCCTAGTCCTCTAGATACCCTCTAGATAGCAGCTTGGCAATAAAGGCTTATCGAATGTCAATCATTGCCTTTCTTTGTCTTATCAAACCACAAGTTCCTTATAGACTGGAAGCGCACCTTTATGACCCTTCAGGGGCACAATATTCCAGTTGACAAAGAAGACGAACCTTTCATCTACTGGCCTTTATTCTCTTACAACTCATTGAAGTTATATCTCAGGGACAGGTACTCTACAAGCACACCAAAGAACTCCTCACACTGATGCAAGAAGCACCTTTCTCAGGCTGATGATTTTGCAGAAGTGCTTGGCTGAGTTAGGGGCTAACTTTCAAGGGTTTGAATCTTTTGAATACGTTCCAAGTCGCCTTATTTTCTGTAAGGGCCCTTGGTCATTGTTCAAAGAGGCAACATCGCATAGCAATCGAGAACCCAGACTCGAGGCAGACTGCCAGAGCTGTATTCCAGCTCCTCCACTTACTCTCTGGTGACCTAAAGCGAGGTACAGTACCTCTCTGTGCCTCAATTTTACCATCTGTGAATGGGGATGAAGGTTGTTGAGAGAATTAACTACAACTACTGGTAATCTTTTTAAAGTACGTAAATCAGTGCCTGGCACATAGTATGCCACATAAATTATGTAAAAATTAGCTACTGTTGTATTTTGCTTGGCCAGAAACCATTGATTACTTTAATCAATAATCATAAGATCCACAATATATTTGGGTCCTTCCTCAAAACGTGACTGCTCTCTATATTTGATATCTTGCCCAGGTTTGGTAAAAGATACTTTATTAGAAAAATAAGCAAATGTGCCCAAAACTGAAAATAGACATATAATATTACTTCATTTATCATAAAATAAGCTATAATAACTTCTTGAATTCATCATATAAAATTTCAAGAATTTATCTGAAGAAAGAAAGAAGTGCTGAGGAAAGTTTATCTTTTGTCTTAATTGTTTCCTAAGAAGTTACTAAACCTGAGGCCATTATTGTTTATATAGGAAGAGAATCTCTTTTACTTCAGGAAAATTTCAAAACACTGCCAACATATTTTCTGATCATCCCTACTTCCTGTGGTGGGGTTTAAAGACCACGCCAACTTTCATAACTGCTGAGATTTACAGAGTGAAGCCTCATTTGATAATCTTGCAAAAATGATAGGCGGTACTTCTCTTCCTTTTCCAAACGCCACATATGCCAGCTTTTACAAATGTGAAAAGAATTTCCAGCCAGCCCCAAGCTGGCTCCAAGCAGGTGCACAAGCTATTTCTCAGCTCCATCTCCAGGGTAGCCTAGGAAATCCCTCTTTCCTCATGATCTCCCCTAGAGCTAGTTAATCAGCCCTGGAATCCGTTTTACTGGAGAGCGAAAAAGTTTTATCTTCAGCCTCCCAGGTTCTGACTAGTATCTCTGGTATCTAAATAATGAAAAGTGGGAAAGAATGGATCGATAAAAATAAAAATTTTATTTCCCTAAAATGATCAAGAGCTCAGATGTAATTAAAAGTTGGCCTTAGTAAGTTTTCCAGAATTAGCTATTTTCAAAGATTTTTGAATAGAAGAAGATACCATGATACCAATTTCACACTTGAACATAACTTGATTTTTCAAAGACCGATGTTGTGCTCTGTGATTGTCCCCAGGGAGAGAAGTCATTGTTCAATAGAATCATAAAGTATAGGCAGTCGTACCATAAATGAGTCATTTATAGCATCCTTTTAAAGTTGCTTTTCAAATCCTTGTCTTTTTTTTTCAGTTTGCTGTTCACCTCGAGTTGAGCAGAGAAACAAATTCCACTTATTTGAGGTTTCTATTTTTTAAAATTTTCTTCACATTGCTCATCTTGCCCTTAAAAAATATCTTTTTCATTTTATAGAGCTCATTTTGCCCTTTTTGTCGAGTACAAGGCGCTCAACTTCCAGTGTATGGATGTGTTGATAGGCACAGGCAAGTCAATAAGATCTCCTTTGTAAAATTGCAAAAATAACTTTTTTTTTGAAAGTCCAACTAGCTCCCACTATTAGAAGTAGGGAGCACATTTGAGTCAAAGTCCTCTTCCTCAGAAACCCCGTTGTTGCCATGGGAAGACTGTGAAAATGCTCAAATGTGGGCATGCTGTAATTAGAACCAAACCGTGGGCTTTATGGGGCCTGTCACGATGTTTCTAGGAAGCTAGTTCTGCGTTGGCTCAGTAAGACATCCTTTTCCTACCATCATGACTCACTTGTGACTTCCAAGGCTCCCCCCACCTCCTCCCACTTCACCCCCCAACTTGTTCTGGGTGGAAGAATGCCCGGATGCTCCAGAGGCAGATGAGTGGGCGGGTGTCCAGTCCGCTAAAGAGAACCCCCTTCTAGGCATCATGGAAGTAGGGCAAAGGGTTTTGCTGGGCATATTCCGAGCTAATGATGCGATAGGTCTCTGTTAACCATGCACGAGAGACTCACTTCTTTGGCATCCCTAGCCCACTTGCTAATCCCTCCAAGCCCTCCTCTTCCTCCCTCCTTTCCTACTTTCAGGAAAGCATGTGCAAGTTCTCCCCGAAAGGATGAATCTCTGCTCCTGGGGGAATCTACGAGTCAGAGATGCTTTTAAAAGGAAAGAGGAGCCAAAGCCTTTGCATAAATAGGCCAGCTGCAGAGCCTCAAGGCGGGGAGTCAGGGAGAAAACTTGTGGCCGAGGCCCCAAACCTCCCGACTGCCACTTATTTCCATTGTCTGCCCACAACCCCGAACAAGCCAGCCCACACCTCTGTGACTGTACGGACTGTCATTTTCAGGAAAAGAGCTTTTCTGAGTCCATCTTGGCATTTCTGTGAAATCGCAGAAATAATTCATTGAATCACAGAACTGAAAGAGATGATCTAATCACTTTTATTTTTAAAAGCATGAAAATGCAATCAGAGGAGTTTATCTGACCTGCCCAAGCTCACGCAACTTGAGCTACACAGGGCCGGAACTGGAACCCGAGTCTCTTTATTCCTCGTCCTTTGCCTTTTTAGGGCACATGAGCTTGTGTAAGCAAACCCAACGGCAGACCTGCTCTTTACACCTCAGCTCTCCTGCTGCGGCTCCCTTGAGCCCTCTCTCATTTGTGTCATGGCTAGCCAGCGTACCGTACCGTGGAGCTGAGTCCGATTATGTAGGCTTATCAGCAGCAGTGGTTATAAATAGAAATTCCTAGGACTTTCCTCAGGAGATTCTGAGATGGGTCTCAGGAATCATTTAATGAGTTTCCCAAGTGAGTCCCGCGATGAAGTCATTTCAGGGAAAAACGCGGTAGAGCAAGAGTCCGGAAAAAGGAAAAAATCTGGTTGATGGGCAAGGTGTCTGAGGCCAGAACACAGAGATGGAGAAAACTAGGAATTTTGCCTCCTAGCTGCCTTTTTAGTGGGTTAACCACTAGACCACACTTCCTCTTGAGGAGAGGCAAGGAATTAAAATCAAAGGTTTACCACTGATTCATGCCGCCTGCTAATGTTGCTAATGTTGCTTATTGCGCCATGCTGTGACCCAGCTCTCTCTCTAAGGCTTGGAAACAGATGTGGGGAGGGAGCAGCCTGAGGTACTGAGGGATGGGGGAGGCGGGGAGAAGGCAGACAGCCAGAAAAAGAACTTCCTTCGCTGCTAAATTTCAGGCAGGAGTGGAAGTCAGTCTAAATTGTTACCATGCAGATCTGGAATCATTTTTGCAATCGCCTGGCTCCAATTCCAGGCTTGTGCATTCTGCAACAAGAACTGAAAACTTGGTAATGCTCCTGACCTGACTTTTGCCTCTGCCCTTATCTGAATGCATATGATGAAGTTACACTTTCGGCTTGACAGTTCATTACACAAGAGAGTTTGGTTACTCTCCTTGCCCCACAAGCTCCCACCCCATGCACACTTTTTAAAAGGAAGTAAAGAAGAGTTAAGCAATTTGACCACGGTTACACTAATCTCAATATTGTGGTGGTTTGATCAAGAGCGCAACCAAGCCATTTCCACTAGGCTTTCCACACTCCTTTTCAATATGTTCTTAGAATCAGACAACTGAAAAAAAAAAAAAAAAAAAAAAGGATTTATTTCCTCCCATAGGATGAATACTTAGATGTGCCCTTAAACATGTAGTTTATCATGCCAGTGTTTGTCAGAAGTGCATAGCTTTTCAGTATTAAGTAACTGATTCTAGAAATAGTTTTTGTGACTTCTTTACTAAACAGGAAGCTCCGTGAGGGTGGGGCAGAAATTCCAGCTTCGATTTTACTAGACATTGCAACTGTAGCCAGGGTAAACTTTGAAGGGGGTGTAGAAGCTGGATTTTAGGTCCCCAGGAATTAGGATTCCCAGATTTAACAAAGAAAACTACAGAATAGCCAGTTAAATTTGAAATTCATGTTTTTAAAATATTAGTATGAGCATATCTCATGCAATATTTGGGAATTACTTATCCCAAACATTCACTATTTATTGGACACTCAAATTTAACTGGGTATTCTGTTGATTAATTTGGCAACCCTAGCAAGGGTTCTCCCCATTAGCAACATAGTCTTTAGGATTCCCTCACAGGTGATTAAAATGTAACCATTCCCTCCAGATTTACAGTGTAGTGCCTGAGGAAAAAGTGGTCATACTACACTGTGATAAATTCTAAAACAAAATGCAAAGAGGTCCGGAATCACAAGGCAAGTAATGACCGGATGGGACTATGGTGATCATGAAGGTTTCTGAGCTGGTAACGTTTGAGCTTGATCTTAAAGGATAAGTAGCTCATCCGACAAAGATAAGAAGGCTTGAAATAGCCTAAGTTCAGCGTAGGAGCATTTGACCTGTGTGTAGAGGACGAGAGGTCAGAGTTGATGGACATGAACGGTGAGATTTGTAAGGTTGGCTGGGGTAAACTGGGGAAGTAGCTTTGTGCCATGCTGCAGAATTTGAAACTTATTTTGATGGATAGGGAAGCCAGCAAGGGCTTTTCAGCTGAGTGGCATAATCGTTTCTGTTTTTGAAAGATAATTCTGGTGGCAGATTGGAGTGGGCAGAACTCGTAGGCAGGGAGACCAATTAGGAGGTTATTGAAATAGCCCAGGCAAGAAAAGATGAGCTTATTTCAACTAAGGCAGCAGTGGTGGAAATAGTCAGGGAAGCAAAAATTTCAGAGACATTTAGGTGGTAGAATCAATACCACTTCGAGATGATGGATGCACTGGGGCACGAAGAGAGGGAGAGAGTTAATGCAGTGGACGTCTCCAGACTGATGAGAGGCGTTATTTTTACAGATTGTCTATCTGTAGAATGGACCGATGGCACTTGCCGCATTCACTTCATGAGGCTACCGTGAAGCGCAATTAAGATCATTTATGTGAAAGTGGTTTGTCGAGTATAAAGAGCTATAAAAACGTACGGCTGTTAAACGAACACGCATCTATCTCAGTAGACAGTGAACTTTTCCAGAACAGAGTTTACATTTTGTTTATCTTTGGCGTTCCCTTAGCATCGTGCCTCGAATATGTAGGTAACCAACACATGTTTGGAGCGTTGGATCGAATTTAAACCTCTGCCATGCCAAACAACAAACCACAGTTTGTTTGGTTTCTTCACCGTCTTGCTGGTGTATGTCTGGAAGGACATAACAGACCCAGGCCAGTGAAGATACCAACAAAATCAGAGCCGCAAATCCCAGGAGAAATATTGACTTAAATAATGCTCGTGCTGGAGAAAGTCGCTTTGTCTTTGTTCGCAGATACACTGAGGGCCATCTTCGCTGCCCAAACAGCTTTTCCTCTTTACATCCCTCCCATTATAAAGTATTTAGAATCCAAAAGAAATTGTCTGCTTAATCTGTTTCAGACATCACCACTAGGCACAACTTAGTCCAGGTGGGGAATACTCAGGCCTTCTCTCTGTATCCCAATATCTAGCCCCATGCCTGCTTACAGTAAGAGTTATGGCTGAAAGGAGATGATAATTTCCAAGTTAAGTTCCACTCAGACTTTGAATATGACTGACTTTTCTCATCAACCAAGAAACTGTAATGTGGAATTTTATGGCAAAATATGGGTAGCACATTTTCAAATAGTAATTCCATCAGATTTTTCTCCTCTGAAAATAAATCCATCTCCCTCGCTCTTTTCCCTTTTTTCTTTTCTTTTTTTCCCCCCTCATTGATTTTGTTGTTTATTAGGTTATTCTGATTCCAAGAATAATTTTTTTCTACTTTCCTATAATGGTTTTTCTCTCCATTTGGATCAAAATAATATACACAGAGAAGCATAGCATAAGTCTTCTGTTTCCATCAGGTACAAATTATTGTATTATTATTTTATTAACTACTGTTCGTAATTATTTATCAAACACATATCGGGGTCATTTATTACTCTAAAACTTTACATCTCATTTAAACCTTAATCCTATAAAATAGCTCATACTATGCCCCTTTTATATATGAGGGAACTGAGACTTTAAAAAGATTAAGTAAGCTATTCCAGGTCAAAGAATTTGACATAGTCAGGATTCAGATTAGGTCTTGCTGATTCCCCCATCATTTCCTACTTAACCGATGATTCTCAAACCTTAGCAACAATTTCCTGGAAGTCTTATTAACCATAGAGTGGTGGGTCTCACTTCCAGAGTAATTCAGAGTGATTCAGGAAAGCTGGATGGGACAATGTCTTTATAGCTCTAACAAGTTCCCAGGTGATCCTGGTGTCGCTGACCCAGCGAGCATACTTCGAGAACCACTGAACTGAACAGCACTGCCTAATACTGGCTCATTATTGTGTTCCAAGTCTGTGACAGTCATTGACCTGAGCAATGAGGATTCAAAGATGAGTGAGGCACTTCTTTCATTCTAGTTGAGGAGAGGGATAAGTAAACAGAGCATCAATAATATAAATATAACTGTAAAGTTATATGCATGTAGTGCTAGGGAAACACTGAGTGGCAAACCCCAACCAGGTGGGGAGGCAAGGGGTGGCCAAAGAAAGCATACTGGAAAAAAGTAATTCTTTTTTTTTTTTTCCCAAAGATTTTATTTATTTATTAAAGAGAGAGAGAGAGAGAGAGATCACAAGTAGGCAGAGCAGCAGACAGAGATAGAGGGGGAAGCAGGCTCCCCACTGAGCAGAGAGCTGAATGCTTTCCCTCTAAGATTAGGAACAAGGCAGGGATGTATACTCCCATGACTTCTATTCAGTATTGTAATAAAGTATCCAGTCAGTGAAATGAGGAAAAGTCAATAAATTAAAAAGTATCCAAAGAAATAGAACTGTCTATTGTCTATCAATAAAATCCTACAAAATCTACAAAAGTGGTGCTAAAACTAACAAATGAATTTAGCATAGTTGTAGCATATAAGCTCTATGGAAGTCCATTATATTTCTATAAAACAGCAATAGAAAATAGAAAATTTAAAATTTAAATTTAAAAATATAATTTACAACAATATCAAAAATACTTGGGGATAAATCTGACAGAAGATGTATATGGCCTATACACTGAAAATGACAAAACAATGGTGAAAGAAAGAAGACATAAATAAATGGAGAGAAATACCATGTTCGTGTATCAAAAGATTCACTTTTATTCATGTAAATTCTCCCCAAGTCGATCTATAATTTCGATGCAATCTCAATTAAAATCCCAACAGGCATTTTTGGCATTATGAATTTCTAAAATTCATATGGAAATGTAATTGATCTAGAATAACCAAAATAACTGTTAAAAAGAGGAATAAAGTTTAAAAACTTACATCACCTTTCAAGATTGATCCTAAAGCAATCATAATTGAGACTGTGTGATGTTGATGTAGAAATAAACATATACATCAGTGCAACAGAATACAGAGTACACAAATGGATCCATATGTGTGTGGACAACTGACTTCTGACAATGAAGGCAATTCAGTAGAGAGAGGACAGTATTTTTGACAAATGGTACTTGAGCAGCTGGATATCCATACAAGGATAAAATTAAATAACTTCAGTTCATACCTCCCACTATATACAGAATTTAACTAAATCTGAATTAGAGAGCTATTTGCAAAACCTAAGTCTAAAACTTCCAGAAGAAAATCTTTTTGACCTTGGATTAGGTAAAGATTTCTCAGGTACAACAACAGAAGCACAATTCATAAAAGAAAAAAATTTTGATAAATTAGACTTCATCAAAATTAAGAACTTCTGCTTTTTGATGGAGGCTAAAGGGCTTATATCCTAAGTATATAAAGAACCCTCAAAACTCAATAATATAAAAACAATCCAATTTAAAAATTGGGCAAGAAGTTTGAACAGACACTTTATTTTTTTAAAGATTTTATTTATTTATTTGAGAGAGAGAGAGAGAGAGAGAGAGCATGCCTGAGCAGCGGGAAGAGCAGAGGAAGAGGGAGAAGCAGACTCCACTTATACACAAGCATTCAAAACAGCCTCATTGTAATAGCCAAGAACTGAAAATAACTCAAATGTTCACCAACATATGAATGGATAAACCAAGTGTGGTATTACCATGTAATGCAATCATTCTCAGCAATATAATTGAGTGAACATGTAACATTGTAGATGAATCTCAACATAATTATGCTGAAAGCAGCCACACACACACACAAACCCAGCACATATTCTATGATTCCATGTATATAAATTCCTAAATTATAAACTAATGTATAGTTACAGAAATCAGAACAGTTGTTGCCTTGGAATAGGGAGGACGTGGGGAAAATTGAGAGGGAATTACAAAGAGCATAAGAAAATTTTGGGGTCTAATATCTATGTTCAGCATCTTGATTTTTATCATGATTTTATGGATACATACTTATTTGAAAACCTATCAAATGTAAATTTTACTGTTTATCTTAGGCCAATTTTATTTTTATGCCTGTTTATTGTATGTCAGTTATACCTCAGTAAGTCTTTTTCTTTTTCTTTTTTTTTAAGAATTTATCTGTGTTGTATGCTTTCAGTTTCTAGAACAGGATAGGACAGAACTCTATTCTACAATCTATTTCAAGTAGTATACAATTTTTAGACATTATTTGTAAAGAAAAATATAGCCCTATGTCTATAAATCACAATATCATTATTTTTTACCATAATAATCTCACAGAAATGTCCATCATGAATCAAAAGTCTATAATTCTAGTTTTGACTGATATTGCCTAACTGGATGGCCTCAGAAATCAGCACAATACCTCTAAGCCTAGTTTTCTGCATTCCTAACATGAAGGCATTGGATGGGTGAAGGGGCATCATATTATCTATCTGTGCTCAGCGGGTGCGTGGAATGAGGAGGACAGTAAGCGAGGTAACTGGCAAAGTTCCAAAACCCTTTTTCCTTGCTTAGCATTGAATATATGCTCCTCATCCCAATTCATTTGTTAAAGCCTTGATCTCTGTGAAGGTTTTTGGAAGTGGGACCTTTGGGAGATAATTAAGTGTAGGTGAGGGCACGAGGATAGAGACCCCCCTCCCCCTTCCCAATGGTGAGGGGATTAGAGTCCTTATGAGGAGATAAGAAGACCAGAGTCCACTCTCTTTCCATGTGAGAACACAGCAAGATGGCAGCCATCTTCAAGCCAGAAAGAGAGTCCTCACCAGAACCCGGCCATGTGGCACCCAAATCTTGGACTTCCCAGCCTCTGGAACTGTGAGAAATAAATGTCTGTCATTTCACCCATGCAGTCTATGATATTTTATTATAGCCACCCAAGCTAAGACACTTCTCCAACCAGAGTGGTTCTGCTTCTACCAGTTCTGTGTAATGAGTTTGTCCATAAAGCTTATTTTGAAGAACCAGTTTTCATGGATTTTAAAAGAAAATGTACAACTACAGTAGATGACCTCCAAAATGTCCTCAGGTGTAAAATACTGTGATCCTCATTAGTGAAATTCAATCCACCAAGCATCTGTTGTGATTCTTCATCAGGAGGCATTTGTTGGCAAAGCTGTTTTACAAACTATTAAGGAACTCCTGGTAACGCTCCAGAAGTTTCCTACCCAGATCCTTTTGGTATTTCATTTTGATTCAAATGAGAGTGATGCTCTTCCCTGTGTGTATCATTAGTGTGCTCCTGGGGGGTCTGTGGCCCCACACAGAGGACCATGATCTATAAAACAGACAGTAGGCCCTTCCTGTGCTTTCATATGCAGAGTCCAACAGCTGTCCTGGTAGCCCCACCAGCTGTATCTGCTCCTCTCCAGTCTGATGGTGGTTTTCAAGGCCCCTATAATTATTCATTGGTGAGTCTAAGTAATTCAGAAAACTGGCTTCTCAGAAGCCTTTAGAGAGTCATGCACCCAAACCTACTGATCTGTGTGGGAGTCATGTTTTCTGAGATTCCACTTGCCTTGCAGCCTCACAACTCTTCCTATAATTTTTTTTTTAACTTTAAGGTATTTGTGCATTGTGCCTGTGTTCTTTTTTATTCCCCTAATTGCAGTGACTCAGTTTGTTTTTCTAGTGCCCACATCCTTTTCCCAAAAACTTCGAGTATTGGAAACATGGTATAGTGGAAAGGAAACCTAGACTCTAATTCTGGTTTTGTCATTCAGCTTCCCATGTGATGGGGATAGGAGAAGACGTAGGTCATCTTCTGAGCCTCAGTTTTCTCATCTTAAAATAGGAGGGTTAGATTAGTTCTTTCTAAAACATTTTACCTACCATTGCTAACATGGGAGATGATTTGGGACTTACCATAACATATAGTTAGTAAGTATGGATTGATTTTAACACACACTAGAATACGTAATTGTTACATCAAGCCAGCTGAAATTATATTTTAATCTAATTAGTAGCTTATTTAATGGTAAGTAGGTCTTTTAAAGCAAATTGATTTAGAATTCACTTAAATTAGTAAGCCGATTCAAGAGGTAATGGAGTGTGGCAAAAGTTGGGAAAATGGGGGTTGCAGAATTGTGGCCTGGAAGCAGTGTTATGTTTTCCCTCACTGTTTCACAGGAAAGCCGCATTTCCCCATTTTCCTTGATGTTGGTGGGAGTCATATGCCTGAATTCTGCCCAATGAAATGCGAACACAGGTCGTGTCACTTCCAGGAAAAGCCAGTGTACCCTTTCCATCTTTCTGTTCTCTTGCCATCCCAACTTTGAAGGCTATGGTGATATCATGATATGGAAAGACCTTGAATGATCAGATGAATGAAAGTGTCTATTAAATCAAACTAAGAAACAAACTTTTGTTGTGTTAAGCCACAGAGATTTCTGAGTTTGTTATCTGGGTTTAGCTTATCTTATCCTGACCAACACAAAACATGATAAGATAGTCAAGTTCCATCTAGCTCTAAAATTCTACATTCTTTTTTGTCTGTTCCCTTCTTGTTTTGGATTTTGTTTTTTTAAAGATTCTATTTATTTGAGAGAGAGCATGAGAAGGGGAAGATCAGAGGGAGAAGCAGACACCTTGCTGAGCAGGGAGTCCAATGCAGGCCTTCGTCCAGGGACTCTGGGATCATGACCTGAGCTGAAGGCAGTCACTCAAACAACTGAACCACTCAGGTGCCCCCTTCTTGTTCAGTTTTGACCTACACTTTTTTCTGGCCTTCTAACTCCAAAAAAGTCCCATTTAATTAAATTTGCATATGTTTTTGTCCTTCCAGCTATCTGTTTTTAGACATTTATTTTAATTACGGCCATAGTTCTGGGTAACCACATAGAATGCTTCTCACACCCAAAGAGGACATGGCAGTTAGTGCAACTGCCTGGTTGCGGTGCCTTTCTGAGTAGACTTTGGTGACCCTCAGCTTGCAGACCACTCACATAAAGATGACATTTTCTGCAGAAACTTGTTCACTATCAATAGCACCACTTCCAACAGTGATGAGCCTGTGTCCCTGGCTTAAGAAAGCCACTTCTCTTACTGTTCTGTGTCAGACCAGCCAACTTCTCCTATTGGTTCCCAACATCCACCAGCAAGAGATAATCTTAGAAATTGCGCTATAGGAAGCTCTTCTATCAACCCCACTCATAGTATGAACCCTTTGTAAGCCCCAAATAGCCAGAGGAGCCTGCTTACTTCTACCTTCAGCATAACCCAGAACAGCTACATGATGAAAATCACCATTTTAAAAAATATTTTCTCTGAATGATTCTTTTTATTGACAAACTTACTGTAAGTGAAAAACAATCAGAAATATTAAACAGATGTTTAATGTTTAATAAAGTGTTTCTCTGGCAATATAAACAAATTTGTGATTCTATCTGAGGAATATATTTTCCCATGCTCTTCAGGATAAACTAAAACAAGAATTAAATAATAATAAGTCATAATAATTTATTACTACAAATTATTATTATAGTTGCTAAACTTAAAACAAGAAGTTGGTCAGTACTGGGGCTCCTGGGTGGCTCAGTCAGTTAAGCACCTGACTCTTGATTTTGGCTCAGGTCATGACCTCAGGGCCGTGAGATGGAGCCCTGCATTGGGCTCCTGCTTAGTGCAGAGTCTGTTTGAGATTCTCTCTCTCCCTCTCCCTTTCCTTCTGCTCCACCCCCTGCTCTCTCCTTCTAAAATAAATAAATCTTTTTTTAAAGAATTTAGTCAGTACTAAATCTAATAATTCCTATATCCTAAGAGAAATAATTGTTTAGATATAATCATGATATTCAGTTATTGTATTTCCCTATAGACTTCTTCTATACCACCATTATTTTTTTGCTTTTTTAAAATTATTTTTTAATTAACATATAATGTATTATTTGCCCCAGGGGTACAGGTCTGTGAATCATCAGGCTTACACATTTCACAGCACATGCCATAGCACATACCCTCCCCAATGTCCATAACCCAACCACCTTTTCCCTATCCCCCATTCCCTAGCAGTCCTCAGTTTATTTCCTGAAATTAAGTCTCTTATGGTTTATCTCCCCACCAATCCCATCTTGTCTCATTTTTTCCCTCCCTACCCTCCCCATGACCCCCTGCCCTGGCTCTCAAATTCCTCATATCAGAGATATATGCTGTTCTGTCTTCAGCTCCTGTAGATGTAGGGTTAGGTTGTGTACTCAAGACCTTTCTTATTTCTTGAGAAAAGCTTGTATTGCTATATACTTTCCTCTCAGGACCATCTTTGTTGTGTCCCAAAGATTTTGAACAGTTGTGTTTTCATTTTTCATTTGTTTCCATGAATTTTTAAAATTCTTCTTTAATTTCCTGGTTGACCCATTCATTCTTTAGTAGGATGCTCTTTAGCCTCCATGTATTTGAGTTCTTTCCAACTTCCCTCTTGTGATTGAGTTCTAGTTTCAGAGCATTGTGGTCTGAAAATATGCAGGGAATGATCCCAATCTTTTGGTACAGTTGAGACCTGATTTGTGACCCAGGATGTGATCTATTCTGGAGAATGTTCCATGTGCACTAGAGAAGAATGTCTATTCTGTTGTTTTGGGATGGAATGTTCTGAATATATCTGTGTAGTCCATCTCATCCAGTGTATCATTTAAAGCCTTTATTTCCTTGTTGATCTTTTGCTTGGATGATCTGTCCATTTCAGTGAGGGGGCTGTTAAAGTCCCCTACTATTGTATTATTGTTGATGTGTTTCTTTGATTTTGTCATTGTTTTATATAATTGGCTCCTCCCATGTTAGGGGCATAGATACTTAAAATTGTTAGATCTTGTTGGACAGACCCTTTAAGTATGATATAGTGTCCTTCCTCATCTCTTATTACGGTCTTTGTCTTAAAAGCTAATTTATCTGATATAGGATTGCTACCCCAGCTTTCTTTTGCTGTCCATTAGCATGGTAAATTGTTTTCCACATCCTCTCTTTAAATCTGGAGGTGTCTTTGGGTCTAAAATGAGTTTCTTGTAGATAGCATATCAATGGGTCTTGTTTTTTAATCCATTCTGATATTCTATGTTTTTGATTGGGGCATTTAGCCCATTTACATTCAGGGTAACTATTGAAAGATATGAATTTGGTGCCTTTGTATTACCTGTAAGGTGACTGTTACTGTGTATTGTGTCTGTTCCTTTCTGGTCTGTTACTTTTACGCTTTCTCTTTGCTTAGAGGATCACTTTCAATATTTCCTATAGGGCTGGTTTGGTGTTTGCAAATTCTTTTAATTTTTTATTTGTCCTGGAAGCTTTTTATCTCTCCTTCTATTTTCAGTGACAGCCTAGCTGGATATAGTATTCTTGGCTGCATATTTTGCTCGTTTAGTGCTCTGACTATATCATGCCAGTCCTTTCTGGCCTGCCAGGTCTCTGTGGATAGGTCTGCTGCCAATCTAATATTTCTACTGTTGTATGTTACAGACCTCTTGCCCCGAGCTGCTTTTAGGATTTTCTCTTTGTCGCTAAGACGTGTAAGTTTTACTATTAAATGACAGAGTGTGGATTTATTTTTATTGATTTTGAGGGGGATTCTCTGTGCCTCCTGGATTTTGATGTTTGTTTAGGGAATTAGGGAAATTCTTTACTATAATTTGTTCCAATATACCTTCTGCCCTCTCTCTCTTTCTTGTTCTTCTGGAATCCCAATTATTCTAATATTGTTTCACGTTATGATACCACTTATCTCTTGAATTTTCCCCTTGTGGTCCAGTAGTTGTTTGTCTCTCTTTTGCTCAGCTTCTTTATTCTCCGTCATTTGGTCTTCTATATCAGTAATTCTCTCTTCTGCCTCATTCATCCTAGCAATAAGAGACTTCATTTTTTTTTAAGATTTTATTTATTTATTTGAGAGAGGCAGTGAGAGAGAGCATGAGTGAGGAGAAGGTCAGAGGGAGAAGCAGACTCCCCGTGGAGCTGGGAGCCCGATGCGGGACTTGATCCCAGGACTCCGGGATCATGACCTGAGCTGAAGGCAGTCGTCCAACCAACTGAGCCACCCAGGCGTCCCAAGAGACTTCATTTTTGATTGCACCTCATTAATAGTTTTTTTGATTTCTTTTTTTTTTAAGATTTTATTTATTTATTTGACAGAGATCACAAGTAGGCAGAGAGGCAGGCAGAGAGAGAGAGAGAGGAGGAAGCAGGCTCCCTGCTGAGCAGAGAGCCCGATGCGGGGCTCGATCTCAGGACCCTGAGATCATGACCTGAGCCGAAGGCAGTGGCTTAACCCACTGAGCCACCCAGGCGCACCAGTTTTTTTAATTTCAACTTAGATTTTAGTTCTTTTATTTCTCCAGAAAGGAATTCTCTAATAACTCCCATGCTTTTTTCAAGCCCAGCTAGCACCTTGATAATCATCATTTTGAACTCTAGTTCTGACATATTATTAATTTCCATATTAATTGGGTCCCTAGCTGTCGGTATTGCCTCGTGTTCTTTTTTTTTTTTTTTTTGGTGGTGAGTTTTTCTGCCTTGTCATTTCATCTGGATAAGAGTAGATAAATGAGAGAACAAAATACTGAAAGGGTAACAACAACCCCAGAAAAATATATACTAACCAAATCAGAAGAGACCCAAAACCAAAAAGAAAAAAAGAAAAAAAGATATATATATATACATATATTGGACTGGTGAATAGAACAGTGCCACACACTTTATTTTGGGTGTATTTTGATCTGTTAGAAGAAACTGTATCCCAAATTTTTAAAGAAAAAAAACCTATGTGTATACAAAAAATAAGGTTAAATATAATGAAGGGATAAAATATGACTATAATAACGAAAATTTAAAAAGACTTTTTTAAAAGTATTGATAAGATAAAATAGCTAAAAATATTAAAACAGGAGAGAGGAAAATTTTTTAAAAATAGAATAAGAAAAAAAAATAAAAAATTTTAACTTTGAAACACTAAAGGATCATGGGGGAAAAGCCATGAATTCTATGTGTTGCTTTCCCCTACCTCTGGAGTTCTGCAATTCTCATTGATCAGTGAACTTGGTCTTGGCTAGATGTTCTTGCTGATGTTCTGGGGGAGGGGCCTGTTGCAGTGATTTTCAAATATCTTTGCCCGAGGGCAAAATTGCTCTGCCCTTGCCAGGGGTCAGGCTAAGTAATCTGCTCGGGTTTGCTCTTGGTAGTTTTTGTTCCCTGAACACTTTCCATACAGCTTTGGAGGACGGGAATGCAGATGGCGGCTTCCCAATCTCCAGCTGGTAGGTGTCGAGAGCTCAGCCCCACTCCTCAGTGTGTCCTCAAAGAAAAGCACTCAATCCCTCCTGTCTTTCTGGTCTCTGGCCACACTCCAACCTCACCTGGCCTGCGACCAACCATTTCTATCTCTGGTGCACGGCCCCATTTGGAGTCTCCAAACCCAGCTGATTTCTGCAGCTTGTTCCCACGCCATTCCTCCCAGAGGAGGAAGGTGAGTCTCCCCAGATCTGCTCTTGTTGGGTCCCTGCCTGAAGAGCAATGGCCCAACTGTGCTTTGGTTCATGGTTTAAGGTAACCCCAAGCTGAGAGTGCACTCCTTGGCTCTGTCTCTGCAGCCAGTGTCCCAGTTCTGATACCTGTGAGCTCTGCCACACTCAGACACCCCTGGTCTTTTTGTGATCCCGTGGTTCCTGAGACCACATTGTCCCCACGAGGACTCCACCGCCCACTTAGACTCTGGAGTGATGTCCCTCAATGGAGCAGACTTCTAAAAGTTCTGATTTTGTGCTCTGCTGCTCTCTCACTTGCTGGGAGCGAGCCCTCCCCACCCCTGTGGTCTATCTTCCTGTACGTTGCCTCCAATTCACTTCTCCACACGTCCTACCTTCCAGAAAGTGGTTGCTTGTCTGTTCCTAGAATTACTCCTCTTCTTCTCTTCTATCTCCTGTTGAGTTTGTAGCTGTTCAGAATGGTTTGCTAACTATCTAGCTGAACTCTTGGGACCTGATGATATTTAGGTCGCCTACTCCTCTACCATCTTGCTCCTCCCCCCCCAAAATCATCATTTTAATCTTTGGGAGTTGATTACATTTTGAACTTCATATTGGCTTGTGTTGTCTGGTTTTTGTCATTTTGCGCTTATAGATATTTGTAAAAAAAAAAAAAAAAAGTATTATTTGTTCAAGAAGCATGATTGAGGGTCTAGGTCAAATCACAACCTGTTAGTTC
Organism: Mellivora capensis; assembly: GCA_004024625.1. Classification (NCBI taxonomy): domain Eukaryota; kingdom Metazoa; phylum Chordata; class Mammalia; order Carnivora; family Mustelidae; genus Mellivora; species Mellivora capensis. Next base: position 50,021 of record PISX010004466.1, on the reverse strand, counting down.
TAATCACTGCCACTGCTCTATCTGCCTTCAATTTGTAAGGTCTGCAAACTTTTTATCTCTCTGTTCCCCAAAGGATATTACATTTTGATTCAATTTGCTTATAGTGTTTGACCAATCAATTATTAAATGTGCTGCTCAGACACTGGAACTAAGAGACAGTTTTTAACAATGTCAACTGATGAAAACTTTGAAATTAGATATAGCATTTTCCTTACTCAAGATAATATAGAAATCTAGTTATCTTGAGACTCAATATATACAGCAGTGGTGACCCTTCAAATGGTACAGGAAAGCAGTGACTTTTACTCTGTGAGTTCATAAATGGGATGATCACTGGCTTGTTATTTGTATTCTAGAAACTTCTAAAAATTATTTGTCCTAATTTTAATAATTTAAAATAATAGTCCTAAAATATCTTGGGTCTATTAAAAATCATTCATCACTCAAAACACCATATGTGTGACAATACTGATGCCTGTCTATAATCACAAAACCATGGAATTATAGAAGAGTGGAAATGGAAGAAAACTATCAACTGTATGTCTCAGCTCCCTGTTTGACAGAGAAGTAAACACTGGGACACACACATACACACACACACACACACAAATATTCTATTTCTTGTAACTTTACTGAGATATAATACATATACTATATAACTTGCCAATTTTAAGTGTATAATCCAATGGTTTTCAGCGTATTCAAAAAGTTCCACAATCCCTGTGACAACCTGTTTTGGAACACTTTCATCACCCACATACCCATTAACAGTCACTATCCATTTCCCCCAATTCCCCTAGCCCTAGGCAAACACCGATCTACCTGCTATCCATAATGATTTGTCTATTCCAGAAACTTCATTGAAATGGACCCATGCAATATGTGCAATATGTGGTCTTCTGTAATGGCTTCTTTCACTTACCAAATGTTTTTGAGATTCATCCACATTGTAGCATGCACCATTACTTCATTCCTTTTTAACTGCTTTATAACTTTCCATTGTATTGCTTTGTCACACTTTGGGTATCTATTTATCCTTTGATGGACATTTAGGTTGTCTTCACATTTTGACTGTTATGAACAATGCTGCCATAAAAATTTGTGTATAAGTTTTTATGTGGGCATAAGTTCTCATTTCCTTTAGGTATATACTCAGTAATATAATTACTAGATCATGTGTTGACATATGTTACCTTAAAAGGCACTGTAATTTTCCAAACTAGCTACACCATTTTACATTCCTGCCAGCAGTGTAACAGAGTTATACTTACTCCATATTTTTACCAAAATTTATCATTACCTGCTTTTTAAATTATTATATTAGCTATCCTACTGGGTGGGATGTAGTATCTTACCTTGGTTCTAATTTGCATTTCCCTGATGGCTAATGATGTTGAGAATCTTCTCATGTGCTTATTAACCATTTATATATTATCTATGATGACCTATCTGTTCAGATTCTTTGCCCATTCTTAAATCGGTTTCTCTTTTATTACTGAGTTATAAAATTCCTTTATATATTTTAGATACAAGTCCCTTATGATATGTATGATTTACAAATTTTTTCCTAGTCCATTGGTTGTCTTTTCATTTTCTTGATCGTGTCCTTTGAAGCACAATAATTTTTAATTGTACCAAACTCCCACTTGTTTTGTGTGTGTGTGTGTGTGTGTCTTGCAGTTTTGATATCACATACAAGAGACCGTTACTTTAATCCAAGCTCACATTGATTTATGCTTATGTTTTCTTCCAAGAATTTTTCTAAAACTTTTATTTTCTTTTATATTTTTATAAAAGCTTTATTTTTCATATTTAGGTATTTGTTTTGTTTCTTACGTTTAGGTTGTTGACCTATGTTGGCTTAACTTTGTATATTCTATCAGGTAGGAGTCCAACATCATTCTTTTGCATGTGGATATCTAATTGTCTGAGCACCATTTGTTTATTTATTTCTTTTTTTTAAAGATTGTATTTATTTGTTTATTTGATAGAGAGAGAGAGCACATGAGAGAGCATGGGCAGGGGGAGGGGCAGAGGGAGAGGAAGAAGCAGGCTCCCCACTGAACAAGGAGCCCTATGGCTCAAGGAGTTCAATTCCAGGACTCTGAGGTCATGACCTGAGCTGAAGGCAGACACTCAACCAACTGAGCCAACCAGGTGTCCCAGCACAATTTGTTTAAAAATAATAATAATAATAATAATAACAAAAACAAACAAACAAACAAAAAAAAACCCTATTCTTTCCCTTAATATAATATTAGCAATCCAAACACCAATTGATTTTAAATATGACAGTTTTTTCTGGATTTTAGTCAATTGATTTATATATCTGTCTTTATGCCATGTAACTTTGTAGTAAATTTTGACATTAAGAAGTGTGAGAACTCCAACTGTGCTCTTTTTCAAGACTGTTTTGGTTATTCTGGATCATTTATGTCTCTGCAAATTTAGTATCAGCTTGTCAATTTCTGTAACAGCTAGAGTTTTGTTAGAGATTTAAGTGAATCTGTAGGTTGCTTTGAATACTATTGTTGTTTTAGCACTATTAAATCCTCCAGTCCATGAACAGGAGTTATCTTTCCATTTATTTAGGTCTTCTTTCTTCTTTCTTACATAGATCTTTAATTGCTTTCAACTATGTTTTGTAGAATTCAGTGGCTATGTTTTGAACTACTTTGTTAAGTTTATTCCTAAATATTTTGTTTTCTTAAATGCTATTATAAATGGAATTGTTTCTTTGATCTCATTTTTTGATTTTTCACTGCTCTATATTGATATACAATTGTTTTTTGTATATTAATCTTATATGCTGCCATTTGCCAAGCTCATTTAATAGTTCTAATAAATGTTCTAACTTTCTTTAGAATTTTCTATATATAAGATCGTGTCATCTAAAAAGAGAGAAAATTCTATCTTCTTTTCAATCTAGGTACCTTATTGCATCTCTTCCTTTCCTAATTTCCTGGCCTAGAAACTTGGTGCAATGTTGGATAAAAGTGGCAGAACAGACAGCCTGACTTTTTCCTGACTTTAAAGAGAAACATTCAGTCTTTCATCATTAAGTATGATGTTAGCTGTAAGTTTTTCCTAGATGCTCTTTGTCAAGTTGAGGAAGATAGCTTCTATTCCTAATATATTGTTTTTTTTCATGAAGTGGTGTTGAATTTTGTCAGATGTTTTTTCTGCATCTATCACCATGATCATGTGGTTTTTCTCCTTTATTCTATTTATATGATGTATCACATTCACCGTTTTCAGATGTTAAGCCAACCTTGCATTCTGAGATAAACTCCACTTGATCATAGCATATAATTCTTTTTATATGTTGCTATATTTGCTTTGCTAACATTTTTTTTGAGGATTTTTGCCTCTATGTTCATAAATGCTATGATCTATAGTTTTCTTTTCCTGTAATGTCTTTTTCTGGTTTTGATATCAGGACTCATAGATAGCTTATTATTTTTAAAGTATGGAAATCCCTGGAAAAAAACCCTCAGACAGTGAGAAAGATTGAAAGTTGGAAAGTGTAAATCCCCTGTCCTGTCCTAATTTCACTGTGCATAGGATTAATGTGTATGAGTGTGTGTATGCACATGCATTTATGTATGAATTCTATTCATGGTGGACTTATATGTCTGTGTGTGTGTGTGTTTGTGTGTGTGTATTTAATAAGTGAAAAGTGATTATCTGAGATCACATGATTTAAAATTAACACAATCATCTTCAGATTCTTGGTTTTTTGACTCCCAGTCCCGTGAAGTTCACAGGCTTAGGAATCAACACACTTTTAAATATTTTATTTTATTTTATTTTATTTTATTTTATTTTATTTTATTTTATTTTATTTTATTTATTTGTCAGAGAGAGAGCGAGAGAGCAAGCACAGGCAGACAGAGTGGCAGGCAGAGGCAGAGGGAGAAGCAGGCTCCCTGCCGAGCAAGGAGCCTGATGTGGGACTTGATCCCAGGACGCTGGGATCATGACCTGAGCTGAAGGCAGCGGCTTAACCAACTGAGCCACCCAGGCATCCCTGGAATCAACACACTTTTAGAGGTTTTCCAATTCCTTGTGATATATTTAAAGAAGACTCCACAAAACAGATTAAATCCAATTAGGCTATTCATGATGAATACTGGATTATCAACTTTGCTATTAACTTGAATATCAATATACCATGGCAATCTATCCCACTTAGCTTTTTATTTTAATATCCAAACTTATTTAATTTCATATCTATATCTCTCTGTATATACATATATATTTAATCAATCCATTTTTAAATTTTTAAATTCTTGACATTACAGGACTAAACTAAAATTTATTAATGTTCCACTCTTACATTTCTTATCTACAAACAGAAATAAGATTCATTAGTAAAAAAACCCAAAACAAAACTAAAAGCATGGGAGAGCTTATGAAACTAAATGTGGATCCCAACATTAACAGCTGAACAGAGAATGTGATTTTTAAATTCTTAGCAGATAAAAAAGTTGTGTGGAAACTGAACACTTACAAATTATTCAAAATCTGAAATCACTGACCAGAAATTACACAGCTGGATCATGGGAAAGCAGCAGAAAGGGATGTATGTGTGTTGTAAGTATATACATTTATATTTATTTGTACATATATATAAATGATTCAGATGTAAGCTAAATTTCTTGCCATAAATCATTATATTACATAGAGTGACATGGATGACTATAATAACTGACCCCCAAATATTAATAGCTTCAAAAGTAAAAATTTATGTGTTTTGCTCACCAAATGATCTGGTATGGGTGGCAAATCTTCCAAATTGGATGCCAGATCCACTCTAAATGGTAGATCGAGCACCCAGACCTCTTCCATCTTTGAATTCTACCATCATCAACACATGGTTTCCAAAACATCTTCAATATACACCTTGTAAAAGTGTCATATTCATCTCTATGAAGCTATAAAAGGAGAAGGAGTATAAAAGATCACAAGTGGGAGGTTTATATAGACCAGATCTTTAAGTGATGCACATCATGTCTCCTTAAATTCTATTGCCAGACATATGACAATGCTTCATTGCAAGCAAAGTTGAGAGCTGCAATCTCATTGTAGGCCCAGAAAAAAGAAGAAACAGGTTTGGTAACCATCCTTCCCATCTCTGCCACAATTATCATTCTCCTCTGAGACATTTGCAGCATCAGAAATTTCTGTTCCAAAACTTTTCCCCCTAAAGTGAATGCCTAAAATCTTTTATCAAATCTCTAGTCTCTTGTCCTAATTTTAGAAAACTAGAATCTTAGATTCACGATTCTTTTAGTCATCCTTTATGCATTTTTGTAAAATGCATAATAGAATAATAAATTATTTTTATACCAATTTTTTCATTGTTTGTCATATATGTTGGCAAAGACTGTGTGTATCTATAAAAGTTTTAATGTATGTATGTATGTATGCATGTATGTATCTATCATCTTACCCAACTAGATTCCAAATTTCATGAAGGAAGATAAGAACATGTTTTAATTTTTACCTCTGGCACATAGCAGGGTATCTAGAACATACACATTCATTTATTCAGCAAATGTTTATGAAGAGGTTAATATGGAAAAGTGAGTGTGTTAGGCATTGGAGTGCAAAAGAAGGCAATTGCCCTATCCTTGCAAAACTTACAGTCAAGAATTCTTTATCAAGCAATAAGGTAAACTAGAGAGCCTGAAATTCTTCCCCTGTATAACATCTGACAAAGCCCCATAAAATATTTAAGACATTATTGTAGTGATTTTGTAATATGTCAACTTGACTAGGCTGACCTATATTTTCCAGAATTCCCTTTCCTGTGTGATTCTAGTTAGGGGTGGACCACAAGAGAGATTTGGAGAGAGGAAGTAAGGCAGTAAACATTCTGTAACTCATACATGTTGATCTGCTGGCTTACCCTATTGGTTTGAGGAAACAGCTACACCAACGGCTCCCCCTTAGTTCCTCCTAGATCTTCCTTCATCTTCTCTGAAGGATTCCTGGGCCATTTGTGTATGTTTAGCTCTGTGACAAAAGACCCTGGCATCTTCAGCACATTCATACCACCAATAACAGAGACCAAAAGACCTGACAGGGTCTTCAGTCCATCCCCATGGGTGCTGCAAATTGTTTTTGCTTTCTACCTCTTCACATCCAGCTTCTCTTGCCCACATAACACTTGAGATGAGTTTGTAACTTTTAGCAATATTTCACTGAAGGCTTAAAGAATAATGTTACCATACCACAATGGGGCCATTAAAACTAACCATTTCCAAAGATATACAAATGGCTAACAGGTATATGGAAAGATGTTCAACATTATTAATCACCAGGGAAATGTGAACCAACCCCACAATAAGATACTACCTCATTCCTGTTAGGATAGCAATTATCAAAAAACAAAAGAAAGCAAATATTGGCAAGGATGTGGAAAAATAAAAATCCATACACTGCTGGTGGGAATGACAAAAAGAACAGCCACTATTGAAAACAGTATGGAGGTTCCCCCCAAAATTAAAAATAGAACTACCATATGACCCAGCACTCCCACTTCTATGCATTTAACCAACAAAATTGAAATTAAGATCTTAAAAAGATTAGCACTTCCATGTTCATTATAGCACTACTCATAATAGCTAAGATGTAGAAACACCCTAAATGTCCACTGATGGATTAATGGATTATAAATCATGGTATAGACATACAATGGGATACTAGTCTTAAAGAAGAGGAAAATACTACAATATGTGACAACATGGATGAAACTCGAGGACATTTGCTAAGTGAAATAAGCCAATCACAGAAGGACAGATACTGCAAGATTCCACTTGTGTGAGGTATCTAAAATAGTCAAACTCATAGAAGCAAAGAACATGGTGGTGGCTATCAGGGGCTGGAGAGAGGGAAAAGGGGAGATTACCAGGAGATTACACCTGGTAATCAACAGGTGTAAAATTTCAGTTACACAAGATGAATAAGTTCTAGAGATCTGTTGTACAACAGATAATAATACTATATTATATACTTAAAAATCTGTTGAGAGAATAAATCTTATGTTACGTGTTCTTAGCGTAATAAAAAAAAAATCTAGTCATGGAACTCAAAAGGCTAAAGTCAGTCTAAAATCTCAGGCTTTCATGTGGTTGGGTCAAACTCAACAACCACAAAGAAAATTCTTTGGGCCTTCCACCCTTCAAACACAAGCTAAATAAACCCCAACTCTCCTAGATTCACTTTCTTTCTCACTCCTGAATGATTGATAGAACCATGAACTCACTTTAGGAAGATTCTATTCTATACCCACTAGGTATGTCTCATCTTCTGAGAGCAGAGAAGCTAATCAATGATAATATTCTGAAATCTTATATATTTCTTAATCTTAATACTAATTTAATAATTTCCTAATGTCTGAATTATTCTGCCTCAAAAAATTACCATGTGTGATATATCAGTGGTTCAATGTATTGCCCCACCAAGTGACTGCTGTTCCTTTTTACAGTCTCTCCCCACATGTTAAGTAGAGAAATGAGCCTATACGCTTATGTGATGGAAGTCCACTTCCGCAGTTTGCTATGAAGAAGCACATAGCCAAGAACACTGTATGAATTAGGGTAATGTGAGCTTCTGTTACAAATACGACAAATTTCAACAAAAAAGTTTATTTTCCTTTTATTTAATGATCAAAGATAGTGTCCCAGGTCTACAGGTAGTGTTTCTCTTTGAGGTAATTTGGGGACCCAGGCTTCTTTCATCTTGGGGATGCCCTCCTCTAGACTCTGTCAACTGCATTCATCAAGGGAAAGGAGAAAGAGTGCATAGGGAAGACCCACCCACTTCTTAATAGCCTTGGCCTGGAAATGACACACAACAGTCCTACTTATATATTTTTTTACAAGAAGCAATCACATGGTCACAATGAATTATAAGGAAAACTAAGAAATATAGTCTAGCTCTGTGCTAGAAAAAGAAAAAAGCTCATAAACAGCAAGCAGTTTTTCACAAATAGACTGACACACAAATAATCAAGGAACAATCCATTTCTGTCCATAGGTTACCTCCATTCAAATTCCAAGGGAAAAATTATCAAATTCTGCTGGACTATAATTGTGCTCATACACTCAATTTATTTAATAGATTATTTGACAAATCAGTCTGAAGCAAGTACATTTACAGTACTCCATTGCATTCAGACCTCCCTGAGCAGTAGGTAGAGAGGTCCATGATTTAAATCACAGTCCTAAAAGCACAATAATCCCTCCCAAGACAAGGGAAGTTCCCCTGAAGACTAATTCTTCCCCCTCACTTTATGAACCAAAACTGAATTCAACTTCAAAATAGCGGTGCTCTATCTTCAAAATTTTCAGACTTGGGCTCCACTGGCTCCCTGTTAAAATTAAATTGTAAAGGCTCTGGGAATTCTTTCATCTTCATATGTTACATGATGACTCACACAATACATTTGACAAATTGGGTTGTCAATAAACATTTGTAGAATTTAACTGATTTGGTGTCAAGGATCTTCTTAGCAGGTATTTATAAAGTATGGAACAAAGTTGCTATAGTGACTTGCAAAGACCCTTTAATCCTTGCTTGCATACACGAAATACTCTATAATTTTTAAATAATAATAAATTACTATTTCACACAATATTAATCAGATGGGTTGAATCCAGGAATTTCTAAAATGAGTTTCTACTTGTGAATTAGCCAGTGTAGACCACAGCTACAACATTTCTCAATAAGTTTCGATAAATCGCTTCACTGAATTTCTACTGATAGTCTTTTGTTTAACATTAGGGTGTGTCATTGATTGAAATAATATTTGTTAAATGTTGAAATAATAAAACAACAGATTTGCCCAAATGGTGGTCATGTTATAAAGAGCTCTGAAAAAAAAACAACCCACAAATTATCTAGGTTTTAGGTCCTTTCTTATCGTCACTAATGAGACCTAAGGATTTGGGGAAGTTACATGACCTCTTTGACCCTCAGTGTCATCTTCCATGCAATGAAAGTTTGGACCAAGGAGTTCCTAAGAGCACTAATACTTGTAACTCAGTGACCTACAGTTTGCCTTGAGAACAAAAAATGTAAACTTAAGCTCAAGCACCCAAAGCTCAAGCAAAAAAGAAAAAAAAAAAGGTTTTTTGATATACCAAGACTAGAATAGCTACTGATGAAATGAACAAAATCGGTGATTAGATTGAGAATGTAAGCCTCACTGTAACTACAAAGCATAGTCTAATGATTTCCTGGCTTTTGAAGGTCAGTAGCTGGTTGAGGAACTTAAGCAATTGCATTTAGAATATTTACAAATATCCAACAAATATCCAGCCCAAAAACTCGGGCTGTTTTTGAAATCAGACTGTGTTATAAGCAAACTAAACAAAGCTTTCATTTAACTTCATAATGTGCCCATAATAACTGATTACTCCAAATCCTATTTTTTTCTCCCAATGGCAAAATGTAAAAGTTTTAAATACTTCTATATAATTGTAGTAAACATAGACAACAATTTCTAAAATTGTAGAATACTATTTGACATTCCTAACCTATGGGTTATCTATAAAGAGATAGATTAAAAGGGCATCTGGGAAGTGGAATAAAACACCAGATTCCAGGTATTTGAGAGGCAATGTAAAGGTATTTTCTTCTCTGTATTGAATGAAAATGGTTTTCATATAAGCTAGAAAATAGCTGGCAATCTCTCTGAAATTATTCCATAAATAAAGAAAGTTTCAGCTTTGTGCTAACAATTGGTTATGAGAGTAAACCAGCTCTGAAAATCCTGGTATTTTAGATGGTTTCCACCCCCTTGCCACTCCCTCTCTCCTCCCAAACCCCACAGGAAATCTAGAGTAATTAGAAACTCTATAAGATAAGACCCATGATTAAAATAATATATGTTCAGCAATCATTATTTGTTATACATTTAGATTTATTCATCTTGTTTTTGTTTTTGTTTTTGTTCAGTGGTTCCCCCCGCCTTGTTCCTGTGTTCAGTTGGAATATAAGGTTTTTCTATGTTGGTGTGGAAGCTATAGGTTATATTTCTGTTCTTCTAGTGGTTTCCCCAAAACATGTAGTTAGATATATGTTTTTCTAACAAAATCTACATTATTCAGTGTCTCCTCCAGCTGAACAAAACAATGACCTTAGAACCTGAGAACATATCCCATACCCATTAAGTTATTACTATATAGATTTGGGTTCTTATTATTTAACACAAGCAGTATTATTATTATTATTATTATTTTAAAAGATTTTATTTATTCATTTGAGAGAGAAAGAGAGAGCACAAGCAGGGGGGAGAGCCAAAGGGAGAGGGAGAAGTGGGCTCCCCACTGATCTGGGAGCTCAACATGGGGCTTGATCCCACAACCTGGAGATCATGACCTGAGCTAAGGGCAGACATTTAACCATATAGACCACCCAGTGCCCCTATTTTTAATAATCCAATTGTTCTTCCTAAATTTACCAGCATCTTTCAACTTCAGGGCTCACTGTTGTTTATTACATCGCCCCATCCCCTCTGAATATTCTTGTCTTTATGGTAGTTACTCTTTTAAGAAGGATATGTGGGTGGCATGTATGCCTGAAAATGCCTTCAGTTTTCCCTTATCTTTGAATAACCATTTAGCTGGGAATAGAATTGTAAGTTGTCAGTTTTTCTCCCTCAGGACTTTGAAGGTGTTTACTTCATTGTCCTCTAAAATCAATGATTACAGATGGGAAGTCTACTAGAAATCTAATTTTCTTGGTAGGTAGTCTTTCTTTGGATTAGCTGGCCTTTGAGATTTTTCTCGTCACCCTTGCTATTCTGCAGTTTCACTCTGATGTAAATTTATTTTACTTATGTTACTTGAAACTTGAAATGCACTCTCCATTTAAGGATTCATATCTCTTATCTCTTTTTTTTTCATTTTATTTATTTGACAGAGAGAGATCACAAGCAGACAGAGAGGCAGGCAGAGAGAGAGGAGGAAGCAGGCTCCCCGCCGAGCAGAGAGCCCGATGTGGGACTCGATCCCAGGACCCTGAGATCATGACCTGAGCTGAAGGCAGAGGCTTAACCCACTGAGCCACCCAGGTGCCCCTCATATCTCTTTTACCTCAGAAAAATTCTCAGCCAATTTCCCTTTGAATATTGCCTCTCCAAGACTGCCTCTAATCTCATTTTCTTTACAAACTAGATTCTCTACATTTATACTTCCAGGGTATATGATTTTGGGTAAATTTTGAGAATTTCCTTTAAAATTCTCAGGCTCAGGTAATATGAGAAAAATTCTGAGACATTTCTCCAAATTGAGAGTGCCAAGAGATTGCCTAAAATGACCTTACAAAAACCCATAGCAATGTCCACCACAGTGAAATTATGGAGTAATGGGGATAAAGAAAAGTCCCTAAGATATTCCTTTTGCAGTAGTTCTGGAAACACAGGACCCACAATATGTTTAACTTAAAGGAAACTTCATTTTTTAGGAGATTTAACTTGAGACACAGAGAGATTAAGGATGATTTATTTTCAGGTGATTGTCAGATTTAGGACTAAACCCAAAATTTCCTGAATTTCAACCAAGTACTCTTTCTTTTTTTTTTTTTTTAAAGATTTTATTTATTTATTTTGAGGGAGAGGCAGTGAGAGAGCATGAGCGAGGAGAAGGTCAGAGGGAGAAGCAGACTCCCCGTGGAGCTGGGAGCCCCATGTGGGACTCGATCCCGGGTCTCCGGGATCATGACCTGAGCCGAAGGCAGTCGTCCAACCAACTGAGCCACCCAGGCGTCCCTCAACCAAGTACTCTTAATGCTATTCCACATTACCTTCCCAAGACATTAAAAATATCTTAGCTATTACATCAAAATCCATGTTCAGTTCTAATCCAAGAGTGGAGAATTTTGAATATAGGGAGGCAGTGGGGATCTATCAAAAACAGCACAGGAATAATGAGGGGTTAACTGAGTCACCCAGCAACATGGATAAATTAGCCCTCCAATGTTGAGCCCTGCCCAAGCTGCCAAATAAGAGTGATTCACTCAAAGAAAAACTACTGGAAATGTGAATTAAAAGACCCGTTCAGGGGCACCTGGGTGGCTCAGTTTGTTAAGCATTGGACTCTTGAGTTTGGCTCTGGTCATGATCTCAGGGTCATCCAATTGAGCCCCACATCAAGCTCCATGCTTGGCTGGGGACCGGGGAGTAGGGGTAAATGCTTGGGATTGCTGCTCATTCTCTCTCTCTCAAAGAAATAAATCTTTAAAAACAAAACAAAACAAAACAAAAACCTGTTCAGTTGAGGTATAGAATATTTGCCAATGATTTTCTGTGGGTGGCTGCAAAAATAAAGTTTCTACAAATTTCTTAAGAATTGTATTATAAGAGCTAATTGGTAGAAACTGATTTAACTAGGAGAGCCCATTCGTGGGCTAAAGAGTTCCTAATCATAAATACCAGAGAAAACTGATGACTGATTCAAGAAAAAACAAAAAGGTAAATCAGGCATGGAGGTAATTATCCAGACAAGATGAACCAAGCCAGGAACATGGTTGTTCTTTGAAAGGAGGAGATAAGTGGAGCTGAACAGGAGTCACGTGCTATTTTAATCTACCAATTGATCAGTTATTTCAGTATTTCAGTTTGTTCTATATGCCCAGCTCTCTATTAGAGGTATCATGGAAAAAAGGCCAGAAAATGATTAGCAGCTGAGTTAATAAATAAAATACATTGTGTTTTCTTTCCTCCTGCAAAATGGCGGGGGGGGGGGGGCGGTGTGTAGAAGTGAAGAGATCTCATTTTGTCAACACTGCGTGAGATGAAGCAGGATGTAATTGGATTTGCCCACAAGTATATACAGAAACAATGCTAAGCCAAACAAATACAGACCTTCAGCCTGGTTAAGGAGTCCCCAAAACAACAATCCATGAGCAAGAGAAGAGAAAGGGTACTTCTTAGCTGATCCTGGAAGGAAAAATCAAATGTAGATATAGAAATATAGATATGTTTAGGGGGAGATCAAAAATAGCCTTAATCCTACTGAAGAGAAGTATGATTGTCAGTATTTCTGCAGTGGCAAGTAAAGAAAGCCTCGGGGATTTTAGAGAAAGAAATGTATCCAAAACAACTTTGAGAGGATGAGGGTAGGAAGGTAATAGAGGAAGAACAACAGAGCTGGTGGTGTACAATGACTAAGGAAGAAATATAGGTATTTTGTGGGCCCTTTGGGTTGAACCATGAATCTTTACTTAGCAACTCTCCGTGGTTAGGAGCGGTAGATAAAAGAGGTGCCTTGGAGGGCAGGAGAATCTGATTTACAAGACCAGAAAAGTCCAACAGGTTGAAAGGATCACCCTGAGGTTGTTGAACATTTAGTCCCTGGTGAGGAGGAAGTGTAACATGGCCAGGAGAAATGAACTGTCAATCCTGACAGTTAGGACTTGCAGTGACTTGGAAAGAGTAAGAGGCCAGAACTACCGGTGCTCGGGCAAAGCAACTTAGCCAACGGTAGGGCTAACTCCAAAGGAAGGTGAAGGTGGTGCCAACTGTATTATCCCAAGGGAGAGCAAACACTGGAGTCCGATCAGAGGGAGCGCCAATATCCATGGACCTGTCTGAGGTAAGCACCCCAAGAGGAGTCAAGACGTAGCATGAAACAATCACAAAATGGGAAACAAGGAACCACATTACACCTCTCTCTTGGCAAGATTCATTTGGAGCACATGGCTTGCGGCCAACATCTCCAAGGAATTTTACCTTCCTCTCAATCCTAAATCCACATTTTACCAGCATCAAGCTGGTGAAAGGAAGACAATGGGTATCCCACCAACTCCATCTCTAGCTACTCCTCCTGGTACATTCGTGATCCACATACACCGAAATGAATTTCATTCCTCAAACCCACTCCACTTTCTCGTATTTCTAAGCCTTAAGATACGTTGTTCCCTCTCCCTAGAATAACTTTTCTATCTACAGCTCTCTTTATCTGGCTAAGTTTTGCTCATCCTCTGGGTCTCTGATTCCTCTCTTATACCTTCTTGCACTTCTGCTATCAGCACTCTGATCACACTGGATTGTGATGATGTGTTTTTTGTTAACACCCTAGGCTGTTAAGAACCATGAGGAGGCAGTTACCTGTTGTTCAGCTTTGTTCGCCCAGAATTATATCGATGGGCGCTGGTGCACAGCATGTGCTTAATGGTTATTTATGGAATGAAAGAGTGTAATTTCCATTTGTCCCTTTATTAATTCTTTCTAACCTTGCTCAACCATCTTTAGGTCTGTGGTCTTCTCAACCAACTTTTCTAATCTTTTTGAACAAGGAAATATTTCAGAATGGAGAACTTGCTCCCCTGGCATCTTAATTCCAAAAAAAGAATTTCGAGAGTCCCTAGGAAGGGAACCAGTATTTTCAGAACTACAGGAGAATTTTTTAAAGATACAAATCCAGGAATCCATGCCTCCTATGACAACTGAAATAAATATACTGCCTTAGTCATCACTATTCTCTTAAACTGGTTTGAGGAAACATGTTTTGCTTTTTGTTTTAAACAGGAACAGATTGCTCACGGGTTGGGGGAGCCAGACACAAATCAGAAAGCCCTTCCTCTTTCATTTTACAAGTCCTTGCTCTCTGCCCAGCCCTGAGATATTTACTGAACTGCAGATGAAATAACCTTCTTTCTCTTCTCCAGGTGGCCTTGTGTGGTGTTGAAGAGTGAAAGAAACCATGAGCACGACTCCAGCAGCCAGCCTTGAGAGGTTAGCTCAGAAGAAGGAGGGCCACGAATTCTGCTCACCCTGGGCACGGGACACTCTGAACCTAAGTCGCCTGAGTCTAAACTGGGAGAGGGAACTGGGGGGTGGGGGTGGAACCAATTCTTTAGCTGCTGACAAGCTCCACAAGTTATGGAATGATACTACTCCCCAGATAAAAGAAGGAGCAAGCAGCTGATATCTATTCCAAAAGTCCTCTGGCATTTTCCCTTTGGCTTTGGAGCAACCTGTTCTTTTTTTAATTTTTAAAGGTGTATAGCAGGAAATCAACATTTACTAAATTTTCTTTATGTGTTAGACACTATGTTTAGTGCCTTAGTGGCATTATCTTATTTAATTGTCCAAACAACCACATGAACTCTCCATTTTTATCCTCATGTCACAAAGAAATTGATGCTCAAGGAAAGAAGTAACTTAGCCACTTAATTAATAATAATAGAGCCTGGTTCAAACCCAAATCTAATGACTTCAAATCCCAGAATTTTTTTTTCCCTCTTGCACTGGGGATTTGTATCTCGAAATCATAGAAATGAGTCTAACTTTTTGGAGGTAGCACAAAATCTAAAAACAACACTCACATCATAATAGCCATTCTGTAGGTGACAAATAGTTGATCCTAGCCAGAATATTGTTTCCAACAGTACTGATATAGTAAAATTTTCCCAAAAGAGAATTTTGACAAAGGTTAGCTGTTTACCCAAATAATCCAACTTCCCTTAACACTTGAAGATGATTCTGGCACCCAGAAATTAAGTACTACCACCTTAAACAACAACACTAAGCCCTTAGAATTTCCTTACCATTGTATATCCATATTTTATAGCATCTATCAAGGGATACTGTAATGATTTGTTTATCTTCCTCACTACAGTATGAACTCCTAAGGGGCAGAGGGGCAGAA
The DNA here is from genome assembly GCA_004024625.1 of Mellivora capensis. Taxonomy (NCBI): domain Eukaryota; kingdom Metazoa; phylum Chordata; class Mammalia; order Carnivora; family Mustelidae; genus Mellivora; species Mellivora capensis. The sequence goes on along the minus strand of PISX010004466.1, from coordinate 34,356 downwards.
AATGTATCAGTCATTTTTGTGTTGCTAAACCAAGTTTAGCTACTCATTAAATTTTGTTGTATTAATCTAGCAAAGACCACAGTTGTGAAAACTACCAGTTATAATGCAATTTGATGAGAATTTCCATTAAAATAAGTTAAGGGGCACCGGGGTTGTACAGTCAGTGAAGTGTCTGACTCTTGATTTCTGCTCAGGTGTGATCACAGGGTCTCTGGATCAAGCCCTGTGTCAGGGTCCGTACTCACCATGGAGCCTGGTTGAGAGTCGCCCCTCTCTGCCCCTCCCACTCATGCTTGTTTTCTCTGTCACCATGTCTCTCTCTTTCTCTCTCTCAAATAAATAAATAAATATTTAAAATAGGCTCAAGATCACATTTAAGCATGTAAAGACAATTTATTCTATTTAGAGGAACATCTTTTGGAAAAATTGCACAAGGAAATGAGTTCACCAGGTAGAGAAGGAATAAGAAGAAAGGCTACAGAAGCTTAAGCAAAAGCAAGAAGTCAGAAAGGAATGGCAAGAGGCTGGAAGAGGGACTCATGGATTATCTTCCCAAACTTTTGAGGGTGGTGGAAGAAAAGGAACAAAAGTTAAGAATTAAGAATTCTTCTCAACAATATCTAAGTGTACCTATTTATTTCTTTACATTTTGTGCTTAGTGTATCATTTAAGGTATAGTTGTAGTCCAGAGGCCATGAAGCCTGGAGTGTCGTCATGAATAGTAGGTCCTCTTAGACTGTTCACTCCTAATGCTATTTGTAGGACTTTAGGGGAAAGTGTAGTTGAGCATCCTATAGGGCAAAGATCATCAATAGTGAGGAAGTTTCTGGAAGGTAGAGATCATCTCCACCTACAAAGAATGAGAAATGAAGTGCTTTCTGTAGCATCTGCACATCAACATATCCCCAAACCAGTTCTTTCAGGACACCAAGGCCAACCACAATGAGGGGAAGTGACACGGGAATAATCAGACTCCCCTCCCACAGTCTAAGCAGCCCTAGAGCAGTGGTTCTAAACCTTGCCGACATATTAGGATCACTTAGGGAGTTTTCCAAATACCCTAATGTTCAAGCCACACCACTGACCCATTGACTGAGAATCTCTAGAGATGGAATTAGGCATCATTATTCTTTTTTTTTTTTTAATTTTTTAAACGATTTTATTTATTTGACAGAGAGAGAGATCACAAGTAGGCAGAGAGGCAGCCAGAGAGAGAGGGGGAAGCAGACTCCCCACTGAACAGAGAACCCGATACGGGGCCCGATCCCAGGACCCTGGGATCATGACCTGAGCTGAAGGCAGAGGCTTTAACCCACTGAGCCACCCAGGTGCCCCAGGCATCATTATTCTTTAAAACTCCTTAGGTGATTCTAATGTGCAGTGAAGTTTAAGAACTGCCGCCCACAGAAAGGAAAAACTGGTCGGCAGCCTTCAGGAGACGTAGGGTGAGGTGATTCTCAAGCATGTTGGCTGCGGATCACACCAGAGAAAACCTGGTGGAACAGATTGGCCTCTGTCAGCTGTGGAGTAAGGACCATGGAGAGAAAGTCCATTCGGAGCTTGGTTACCATGCATGAAAGACACCATCTAATAATGGATCATGGTTACATAACAGCAAATTCTCATCTATTCTTATTCCCAAGGACAACAATGCAAATTTCCTTCTGAGAAGAGCCATGACACTGTGTAGGAACGTGGAGTACAAAATATGATATAGCACATGGGTGCAGTTTTCCAGATTGCTTGTCCATTAAATCCTATGATTGCTCCAACACCACCTACACTCCTGAGGGTTTTTCTGAACAACAGCCCGTATTAGCCAAAATAATAAAAGTGTGTGGGGGGGCGGGGAACTTTACTGATTTGAAAAGAAAATGTATCTTTATGGCAAAAGGAAAAATGCTGTTAAGTAAATAGGTGTGTGCATATATGCTTGTAACCGTCAAACAAGAAATACAAAGAGTCTCTTTTCTCTTAATCAGAAAAGGGAAACCTTTTGCAGATTAAATCACATGTTTCTTGAATAGGGCTCATGCAATTGATAATAGTGAAGGATATTTAGAGAATTCCACAAACCCATAGATTAGAAAAGCAGCATTCGGTTTTAATTAATTAAGAGGAGCATGTATTCTGTTTGTAATTTTAAAAAGAAAATAAAGATGTTGTTTTACTATATATCTACATCTTTAAGGGCAGTGGTCTTCCTGAATATATTCATGAACTGGTAATATTTGGCACTTGATCAACAAAGCTGCATTGCAGATGATTATCTCAAGAATTCGGGCTAGGGTTCAGATCCTTTCAGAAATGGCACGTCAAACCTTCTAGTGTCTTCTCTATCATTAGAGAAAAGAGTCCAGGAAGGCAAAAGAAAATTTCTCAGAGGTACATGGTATGGTATAGCAACACCTTTTCCTATACCCAGAAATTTTGAGATGAGTACATTTTTTACTTTAATTCCAGCAGAGTTGACATACAGTGTTATACTATTTTCAGGTGTACAATACAGTGATTCAACAATTCTATACATCATTCAGTGCTCATCATGATTAAGTGTATACTCTTTAGTTCCCCTCACCCCTTTCACCCATCCCCCATACCCCCTCTCCTCTGGTAACCATCTTTATTCTGTAGAGTTAAGAGTCCCTTTATTTCTCTCTTTTTTTGTTGTTTATTTTGTTTAAGTTCCATGTATGACTGAAATCATATGGTATTTGTCTTTCCCTGACTAGTTACACTTAGTATCATACTCTCTAGCTCCATCCATGTTACAAATGGCAAGATTTCAGTTTTTTTTAATGTCTGAGTAATATTCCATTGGAATATTCCATTCCACCTCTTCTTTATCCATTCACCTTGCAGGTGCTCATGGGCTGTGCTCTTTTAATCTCTGTCCTCTGAACTTCTCTGAATTTTAATGATTTTCTCTTGGACTAATTTTAATAACTGTTCTTATCACCTCCAGATCATTCTAAGTTCTCTCCCTAAAGTTCTGTACATTCTCTTCTATATCTTATACAAAGCCGTTTTTCTTTTCAGATTCAAGAAAGCAAAACCCATGCACACTTGAGAAACATAATGGAAGCTTTATTAGAAAGATCTAGGATAATTCGGGGCGCCTGGGTGGCTCAATGGGTTAAGACCTCTGCTTTCAGCTCAGGTTATGATCCCAGGGTCCTGGGATCGAGCCCCGCATCGGGCTCTCTGCTCTGCGGAGAGCCTGCTTCCTCCTCTCTCTCCCTGCCTGCCTCTCTTGCCTACTTGTGATCTCTGTCTGTCAAATAAATAAATAAAATCTTAAAAAAAAAATACGGAACACCAAGTCAAATTTGAATTTCAGATAAACATGGATTTAAAAAAAAAAAGATCTAGGATAATGGAATCTCATGGTTTCATGAAGGAAGGGGGAATATGAAATGCAAAGGAGAGAAGATCTTTTCTCTCTGGGGCTCCTTAAAACCTCCTCACCTCCTCTTTGCTTCCTTTCCTTATTATCTACCTGCAAAATGGCGAAGACAGCCACACCACAGCTCCCAAGTATGTATCAACTCACTTCAAGTCCCAGAGTCTAGGACCTAAGATCCTAAATTTAAAACCTCCAAACTTCAATGAGCTTCACTCTTGTTTCAATAAGCTATGGCCCAATTAGGTAGGAAATCGGGGTTTCTGGAGAATCTAGTGGGTAGAAGAGAATCCATTTTCAAAGGAGAGATTATATTGATATGGATTAAACAGAGGATCTCCAATTACAATGGTCTGACTTAAAATTTTTCAATTTTACAACGGTGCAAAAGCAATATACATTCAGTAGAAACTGAGCTTCAGTTTTTGAATTTGCATCTTTTCCTGGACTAGCAATTCATGGTGTGATAATCCCTAGTAATGCTGGGCCGCAAGCTGTAGCTCCCAGTCAGCCATCGATCAAGAGCGCAAACTGATGATATGCTTACAGTCATTCTGCTTTCATATCACCATTCTGTTTTTCACTTTCAGTATGGTATCCGGTAAATTACATGAGATATTCAACATGTAAATATAAGATAGACTTTGCATCAGATGATTTTGCCCAACTATCGGCTAATGTTAAGTGTTCTGGGCATGCTTAAGGTGGACTAGGCGAAGCTGTGATGTTGGGTAGGTTAGGTGTATGAAATGCATTTTCAACTTAGGATGGTTTCTCAGGATGTAAGCTCATTTGTACATCAAGGAGCTTTGTATTATAAAAGCTACTCACTTTTATCTATAATTTCTTTGACCCTCTAGAATTTGGGATTTTAATCCAGATCTTTGTAACAGATGTATCTTGTCCCAGGATGATGTTTTCCAAACATTTTGAAAGCAAAGAAACTTTTCCCCCCAGCTAAATAGTTCACTGTAACCTAAGATGTAAAACAGATAAATAGCAGAGTTGTTCTGGTGGAACAGGGGAGGGGAGAAAGCAAAGCCCAGCTCCTACATACATTTTGCTCCATGGTGCCCCTTGAAACTTTGCTTCAGCTCCCTACGAAAGCCATTGTTCTTGTGTGTATAACCAAAGACAGTCACTTCCATTACTATATAAAAAAAAAAAAAGTTGTAATTTTCTTTCTTGACTTGTTAACTTTAGACAGTAAAGATGAAACATTTTAACCCAATTCTACTTCCTTCCCCTCCCTTCCTAGTTTGGAGAGTTCATTTATTTTTAGTTCTTTTCTTCATCACTGTTAGAACTTTAAATATTATATTTAAATAGTATTTTTTCTCTTTTGACTTTAGATTCCCATCTCTTCACCATCTAAAATAGCATACTTATACTGCCCTCTACTTCTCCCCCATTCCCATATGTATATATAAATATACCACTTTTAACATCTGAACACAAGATAATTAATAGGCTTTCTGTCATTTCCATTCCTTGATCCACTCTGTTACATAGTGTACTTTTCCCCTCCCTGGCCTATGAATGCAAAGTTCATTTTCGAACACCAGTCCAAAGAAGCAATGGGAGCGGTGGTTTATATTCTTTTAAATGGCACCACTCACAGGAGAAAAAGCAGACAGATAGGGTGTGGCAGCGGAGGTGGTAGAAACCATCCTCCTTGATTCAAGAAGCTGAAAAATCTAAATTGGAAACACTCTGGGGAGAGGAAGAAGAGGAAAGGTTTCCTGCAGAAACTCCAGCATCACTTAGATTTCATGGTCCATTTTCCTTCACAAATGCCTCTATTTTTGTTATTCTACACAATACAACAGAACATTGTGACATTCAAGCACTGCGAGAACCATTTTTAATCAGTGGCAGCCAGTTTCCTAGTGGCTTTGTCAGGGAGATCCCATGCCATAACCACGGACAGATAGTGTATTGTCTGTGTGATGTTCACACTCCTCTCTTGTTGTGGGTGAGTAAAGCTGTCCCTCAGGCTCCTCCTCATGCCCTCTTCTACTTTCCCAGCCCTTCCATGGGACACACAAAGATGCTTTTTCAATCAAACTTCTCTGGCAATGCTACCTCCCTCTGTAAATGCTTCTCTTAGTAATTCGCTGACCCTCTTGGGCTCACTTTAGTTTCAGATGATTGGTCAGTAATTCGACACTCATGTTGGAGAAGGTGCTGAAAAACTGATGAGGGAAGAAAACTTTCATTAGTGCTAAGTTGTCAGTGGTTTTTATAAGTGGTGATAAAACATTAAGAATACCCAGGCAGAACAGATGATCCTAGCAGGGTTACGCATAGAAAGGGGCCGCTGAGGGTTCTGTGGAATATCCTTCTCTGGAGCTTTCTTTTTCTTCTTTAGCTGTTCTTATTTGGCTACGGGTTTAGGATGGCTCAGACCGCGGGCAAGAGGGGAAGATTTTATGGGTTTTCAAAGTACCATCTGGTCACAGTATACTAATCACCAAATACTTAATTGATTTTGAGTACCTGTTGGAATTTAGAAACATTTTCAAGTATGCAATCTTTTTTTTTTTTTTGAGAAGTCAGGGGTGGACAGAAGGATACAGAAAGAATTTTAAGCAGGCTCCACACTCAGCACAGAGCCAGACACAGGGCTCCATCTCACAATCCTGAGATCATGATCTGAGTTGAAATCAAGAGTCAGATGCTTAACCGACTGAGCCACCCAGATGCCCTTTAAGTGTGCAATCTTATTTGCTCTGTTCAACAATACTGTGGAGTAAAAAGGGTGGATATTATGTAGTCACTTTAGTTTGTAACTTAGAAAACTAGGATTTGTAGCAATTAGGTGTGTTTCACAGGGTCACAGAGCTATGATGCAGCAGAAGGCCCTTTGTACCAAACCACATTGCATTTCCACTTACTGCCTAGTATTTCGCCAACAGACCCTCTGGAAATGACAAAGTTTAACCAGTTAGTTTATCACGTGGGATTCATGTGGTATAATCACCAACCACCTTTATGTTGTCTCACACTCTCCCTTTAAACATTAATCAATGGGGAACATTCTTCCTCTGACATGGATGAAAACTCCAAAGCCCCAGGATTGTTCTAATCGTTCAGGTAATAAAAAATCCACTGTCTTTTCAAGTTGCAAACACTGTTTCCGATTCATACTTCAGAGGATCTAATTATATTCAATAATCAAAATTTCAAACTTGATCTGGCATTGAATTTCCTCCTTCCTCCCCTCCAGCAAGACTTTGTTGGGTAGGAGTTCAGGAGGGGAGCTGGGGTAAGGGAGGGAGAGCCCTTCTCCTTGTACCTCCCCTTCTCCCTTTTGCTAATTTGGTCATGACCCTTTCTGCCAAAGTCAGAATGTGTGGAGAAGAGAAAGGAGAAGCTAGCATACATGTGAAAACTCTTAGCAAATTAACACTATCATAAAATGGTCCTGTACTCCCTGTAAATAACACGGGTTCTTATGAGCTATTTTGTGGATTCTTAGAAAGAGCCCCATCAGTGAGGCCTTCTCATCTGAGATTCCCTTGATGTGAGTCATGTACCTCCTCCAGTTCATCTAAAGCAAACGTGCCTGTTGGATGCCTTTTTATTTTTTTAAGATTTTATTTATTTATTTGACAGAGAGAGATCACAAGTAGGCAGAGAGGCAGGCAGAGGGAGAAGCAGGCTCCCTGCTGAGCAGAGAGCCCGATGCGGAGGCTCGATCCCAGGACCCTGGGACCATGACCTGAGCCGAAGGCAGAGGCTTTAACCCACTGAGCCACCCAGGCGCCCCTGTTGGATGTCTTTTTGATTTTTCAAATAGGAGGAAATCTCTGGTCTTCTCTGTATCCTAATTTCACAACTTCAGTAAGTACGTCTAGTAAGTCCCTTGTGCTGGCCTTAAAATAAGGCGATTATACCTCAGGTTGCCTGCCCCTTTGGGGTAAGTTGAAATCCCAGCCCAGTTCTCTGCAAAGAAATCCTCTTTAAAATCCTTCCTCAATACTATTCTTTTAGACCCTCAATGCAAGTGTAAGTTGTAAGTCCTGTAACTGGTTTTGAGACATCTTTTGGAACTTTACATCTTGATCTGGAACCTCTCCAGAAAATGTATCTAGTAACTCTTTGTGCCTTAGCTAAAGTTTTCAAATGTTACATCCTTTTAAATCAAGTAAGTAGAACACGATCTCTGTTCTTTAAAAGTTCCATTTCTAACTGGGAAGGCAACCAACAAATGAAACTACACGAGGATCAGAACAGCATTAACCACAAGTACGGTGGGTGCTCAGCAAGCAGAGAATCATCATGGGCTACAATAATATATTCTATTAGCTTTATACTGAACCAAGTGAGGGGTGCCAGGTGGCTCAGTCAGTTAAGTGGCTGGCTCTTGATTTCAGTTCAGGTCATGATCCTGGGGTCCTGGGATCAAGCCCCGGGTGGGGCTTCACATTTAGCAAGGAGTCTGCTTAAGATTCTCTTGCTCTCTCTTTGCCCCTCACTCTGCTTTCTCTCTCTCTCTCCCTTTCTCAAATAAATAAATAAATATTTTTTAAAAGGTGAAAAACCAGAACAAAGCAGGCTTTCCAGAGAGAAAAGTCAGCATTAAAATAGAAATACATGTGATAAAAATGATCATGTTTCTTCACTTTTTTCAATTTAAATTCAATTTAATTAACATATAGTATATTATTAGTTTCAGAGGTAGAGGTCAGTTGCATACAACACCCAGTGCTCATCACAGTGAGGACCTTCCTTAATGCCCGTCTCCCAGATACCCCATCCTTCCAATCTCCTCCCCTTCAGCAACCCTCGGTTTGTCTCCTATAGTAATAAAGAATCCCTTATGGTTTGTCTCCCTCTCTGTTTTCATCTTATTTTTCCTTCCCTTCCCCTATGTTCATATGTTCTTTTTTTTCCCTTAAATTCCATAATGATCCTGGTCTTTTCTCTAGCTCCCCAATTGTCACATCTCTCCTTTTCTATCCTTAGTTCAGGCCGCCAAGGCCACTCAGCTTGATTAAGGCAATAACCTTCTGGGTGGTCTACCTAAGTTAAATAGTCCTCCTCCCTGCCAGCTTCTCCCAGTCCATTCTCATCATCTGGATGGTTGTCTCCAGAATCATCTTTTGTTGTTTCTCCTTTCCAGCCATCTCGATTTCCTACAAATCTCTCTGCTTCCATTTTATATCTCTTTCCCTCCATCTGACTCTCCGACTCCCTCCTCATCTTCACCTGGTATGTTTGATGACTGATCTGCATTCTGCATCTATTCCCATCTCCTCCTACTGTGCCTTCCTTTGTATAGAAAAACAGAGAAAGCTAAAAAATCACATTTCCCAGAATTCCCTTACACTAGAATTCTGCTTTGAACTGGCCTTTATCAGTCAGATGCAGTCATTCAAAGATCAGCAAATAGGGGCGCCTGGGTGGCTCAGTTGGTTAAGCGGCTGCTTTTGGCTCGGGTCATGATCCTGGGAGTCTCAGGATCGAGTCCCGCGTTGGGCTCCCAGCTCCATGGGGAGCCCGCTTCTCCCTCTGACCTTCTCAGCTCTCATGCTCTCTCTCACTCTCTCTCTCTCAAATAAATAAATAAAATCTTAAAGAAAAAAAGATCAGCAAATAGAAATGAAGGAGAAACCATATTCCAGCTGTGTTTGTTTGCTATAGACAAGGAAAGGTGTGCAGATAAGGATATTTCTACATTCAGTACAAGTTTCCAGCTTCGTGGGTATTGGTAGCAGTAGTTTCCTGATTCCAGCTTCTTGACTCCTGGGTCTCAATTACAGTATCATGTTCTTTAAATCAGTAGGTCCAGTGGATTTCTTTTGATTTTTTTTTGTCTTTTTTTTTTTTTAAATAAGATTCCATTATTTACAAGAGAGAGAGGGAGAGAGAAAGAGAAAGCATGAGCAGGAGGAGGAGCAGAGGGAGAGGGAGAATTCCCAAGCAGACTCCCTACTGTTCGATGGGGGGCTCCATCCCACAACCCTAAGATTAAACTTGAGCTGAAACCAGGAGTCAGACGTTCAGCTGACTGAGCCACTCAGATGCCGCACCGTGGACCTCTTGATTCCCACCTCCTCAATGTGACAAGACAGGAGCTCCCAGAATAGGTGGCATTCTGTGAGTCATTACCGAAGGCTCAGGATAAAGCACATTCTTCTAGCTCTTCCAATAATTTCCTAGGCACAAATATTCCTATATTTAATCCTTTTTGCTTAAATTATGTAGAGTGCCTTAATTTTTCTGACACAAAACTTGTCTGGTTCATCCTCTAAGTCACTCTATGACCCCAATTCAAATGTCCCTTCATCCAGGAAATCTGAGTTACCCACAAGATAGACAAAAACAAGCAAGTGGTATTCCAAATTCTAATTTACATTTTCTTCTATATACTTTCATGGCACTCTGTATATTGCTATCACTGTACATATCACAGAATATAAGGTTTTCCTAGTATCTTTCTTTCCTTCTTACTACAATTCCCTACTTCTCTTCTAGAAGGAGAGACTTTGTCACACTCATTTTTGTACCCCACTCTCCTAGTACAGTCCCAAGTACATGACAAAATCCCCAATATGTGTGAAATAAGTTAATGATTAGATAGATGCAAGGATGTATGCATGGTAAGAGTATAAACAGGTAAGAGTATAAACAGTAAAGCAGATGATCTTTAGTGAATCATTTCTTTTTTGTTTATACATAGCTTATAATTGTTTTTGTTTTGTTTTGTTTTGGGTCTTCATACCAAGAAAATTTTTAGATAATCTCCTACTAAGTCATTGAATTCAAATACTAGAACTTTCCTTTTTGAAGCAATGTTAGAAAGAAACAAGTATACAATTGCATGAATATTTTCCTGAGATTTAGCTTCATAATGATGGGCCAGAAACTCAAAGAAAAGAAGAGATGTGTTTTCCTCCTATTTTAATATAAACGATAGTACCACATAATAAGGACTATACCTGAATAGTGTTCAATTGGAATAAAAATAAGAAAAAAAACTATCTAAAAAGAAAGGTTGTGTATCTATTAACTATAAAAGTTAATAGTAATTGTTGCCTCTGTGCGTGTGTGTGTGTGTGTGTGTGTGTGTGTGTATTTTACATACAGTCAGGAATTTGAGCTTTATCTAATAAAGATCAGAACTGGGATTCAAACCCGACTCTGATAAGAGACAAGCTTTAAATATGAAGACACAGAAAAGTTAAAGGTAAAAGGATGGAAATGATATACCATGCCAGATTTACCCAAAAGAAAACTGGTGTAGCCATAACAATATCAGATTAAAAAGACTCTAAGGAAAGAACTATGACTAGTAATAGAGAAATATTTTATGTGGACAGAAATGTCAATTCAATAGAAGTCATAAATGTCTGTTTTTAATAACATAGTTTCAAATGTATAAAGCAAAATAGTAAATTCATAATAATAGCTGAAAATGTTAACATACCTCTTGCAGTAGCTAATAGAACAGGCAAACAAAAATCAATAAAGAGAGACAGCTGGGTGACTCATTTGGTTAAGCAAACGACTCTTTTTTTTAAAAGATTTTATTTATTTATTCATCAAAGAGATGAGAGAGAGAGCACAGCAGGGGGAACAGCAGGCAGAGGGAGAAACAGGCTCTGCACTGAGCAAGGAGCCTGATGCGGGACTTGAACCCAGAACCCTGGTATCATGACCTAAGCCAAAGGCAGACGCTTAACCAACAGCCATCCAGACATCCCCAAGTGAACAACTCTTGAATTCAAGTCAGGTCATAATCTCAGGTCCTGGGATGGAGCCCTACATCAGGCTCTATGCTCAGTGGGGAGTCAGCTTGAGATTCTCTCCTTCTCCCTCCCTACCCTCTCCCCTACTCACACCTGAGTGCACTCTCTCTCTCTAAAATAAATAAATAAATAAATAAATAAATAAATATTTTTTAAAAAATCAGTTCAGATATATGAGATTTTAACAATATGTTAAAAACAACATAGTTAATACATACATAACAATCTACCCAATAATTTTGTAATACACATTCTTTACAAATGTGCATGGAACATTTACTAAAGCAGATCTAATACTGGGCCATAAAGTCAAAATAAATTTCAAAGGATACACTCACACAAATTCTTGGACTGCAGTAGAATTAACCTTAAAATAAATAACAGAAAAGTAACTAAAATATACAAAACATTTTAAAATTAAGCAATCTATTTCTAAATAACTGATGGGTTAAAGAAGAAGTCACAGTGAAAATTAGAAGATGTTAAATTATAATTATCATTATATTATATTATAATAAAGACTTGACATATCAATATATGTGGCATATAGCTAAAACAATGCTGACAGAGAAATATATATATATCTTTAAGTGCACATATTAAAAAGAAAGGTTAAATATTAAGGATATAAGCTTCCATTTCAAGAAGCTAGGGTGAAAAATACAGCGAATTAAACCCAAAGGAAATAATAGCAGAAATCAATAAAACAGAAAGCAAACATACACTAGAGAAAATTAACAAAGGCAGAAAATAAAAACTCGCTAATATCATATTAAAAAAAGGGACTTCTCTGTAATTTCCACAGACATTAAAAAGATAATAGATAAATACATCTGAGTTCAGATGAAATGGACAAATGCTTTGAAAAACACATTTGATCAAAAATGACTAAAATAGCTTTCTCGTTCTTGCCGCCATCCTTTTCTGTGCTGCTCACTGTTATTGACCATGTCTTCTCACAAGACTTTCAGGATCAAGCGATTCCTGGCCAAGAAACAAAAGCAGAATCGTCCCATTCCCCAGTGGATTCAGATGAAAACTGGTAATAAAATCAGGTACAACTCCAAGAGGAGGCACTGGAGGAGAACCAAGCTGGGTCTCTAAGGCGTCCCATATCATGCGATGACACACCTGATTGGCACCACGTATTTAATTAAGCTCCTTGAAGATCATGTGTTCTATTCTGTCACCCTGTAATCACCTTTCTGCTTGGGCAATAGATACCATTTATCAGGGAAAGATTTTTCTGTTACTATAGCTCTGCACCAGTGGGTTGGTTTGGTAATAAATGTGAGGCCTTTCAGCTGTAAAAAAAAAAAAAAAAAAAAAAAAAGACTAAAATATATACAGAAAATCTTAGCAAGCCTATATCTAAGAAAGAAATTGAATTCATAATTCAAACAATGAAAACCTCAGGCCCAGATGCTTCACCAGTAAATTCTTCCAAACATTTAAAGAATAAGAACAATCTTCAGCAAACTCTTTCAGGTAATCAAAAAGGACTATTTCTTATAAGGACAACAGTACCTTGGTCAAACTTGACATAAATATTACAAAAAGGTAAATTGCAGACCAGCATCTCTCATGGACGTAATGCAAAAAATCCCAATCAAAACAGCAGTACATTTAACTTATGGATAAATAATAAGGATAATAACTATATCTCAATTATGTAGGGCTTATTTCAAGAATGCAAGATTTGAAAATCAGTAATAGTTAATAGAGTAAAGGGGAAAATCCATATGATTATTTCAATAGAAAAATAACTGAGTCAGTCTCACTTAAAATTCTAGGCTTTAAAAAAGTAATTGAACAGCATCGTATGAATAAGAAATGCATCTAGCTAAAAATAACAGAAAATAACAAAACTGAGTCAAAGCTTAAAGTAAAGGAGGTTCATGAAGTCTAGAGGTAGGCAGTTAAAGCTGTTTCAATGTTTAATGATGCCATCTGGGATCCAGGCTCCTTTCTATCCTTCTGCTCTGCCACTTTCTGAAACATCTATAATAGTGCTTGGCACAATAGTAGGTACTCGGTAAATATTTGTTGAATGAAAGAATCAATGTGCTAATTTCTACCCTGAAGCTTATTACCTAATGACCATAAGACTAGCCTAAGGGCCCGTGTTCCAGGCACGAAGAACAAAGCAGGAAGGAGTGTGATGCCTGTACCCAGAAAGCCAGAAACCCTCAGTTTTCATCTCCTTGTGTAAAACCGACTCATTTGGCCACCTGACTGCAAGAGAATTTGGAGAGTAAGTAGTATTTTTAGTTGCACACATTATTGCCCTGGAAACAAACAAACAAACAAGCAAACAAAAAACAAAACGAAACAAAAAACCAAAAAAACCCCAGGAATTCTGTTACTCAAGACAAAGAGAAACTAGGTACAAAGCCAGAAAAGACAACATCTGTTAGGGAGAACTGAACAGTTTCATAGAAAAAAAGCTTTTTTTTTTTTCTTTAGATTGTATGATTTTAAAGAGGAGAGAGAGAGCAAGTGAGCGCACATGCCTGCACATACTCACTCATGGGAAGGAGGGGCAGAGGGAGAAGGGATCTTGAGCAGACTCCACGTTCTGCGCGAAGGTGACAGTGGGGCTTGATCCCAGGACCCTAAGATCATGACCTGAGCTGAAACCAAGAGTCTGCCACTTAACCAACTGCGCCACCCAAGCACCCCTAAAACAAAACTTTTGAGAAGTTTAAAAGATGGCTAAGAGTTCCACAAGTAGCAATGGGCAGTAGTATATTCTAGCTATAAAAGTACCAGCAAAGACAATTAGGCAATATATCTGGTACCTGAGGAAAAGTACAAGTATGTTGCGGTATCAGATATTCATAAGGGTCTACTTGAGATAAGCTAGAGACAAATTTGGAGTATATCTTAGAAGCACTGAGTGCTGGGTAAAGAATTCAAACAATCCAATCGATAGAGGAGAATCTGGATCAAGGAAATGATAAGATAGATGTGGTACTTTAATCCCCCCCACCCCGTTTTATTGATCTATAATTGTGTTATATTGTGATTTATAGTAAGAAGTATACAGTTGGTCTTTGTCCTAGTTTCTCGAAGAGTTCCTAAACCCTTGGAATTTCCTAAGGGATGAGAGCTGGGAATGACAAAGGTGTCTTTCGTTATGCTAATGAGGCGACTTTTAGGCTGCGCCTACGGTTGGGGGCTGGTTGCCTGGAGAACCAACCGCAAGATTAGAGGCTGGAACTTTCCATCCCAGGCAGATGAGCCAGAGGTTGTATCAACCACCAACGACCAGTGATTTAACCAGTTATGCCCAAATAATGGAGCCTCCATAAAAACCTGAAGGACAGGGTTTGGAGAGCTTCTGTGTTGGTGAATGCTGGGAGATTCAAGGAGGGTGGTGTTGCTGGAGAGGGCACGGAAGCTCTGTACCTTTTCGCCATATCTTGCCCTTCACGTTTCGTTTCTTCCACTGGGCTGTTCCTGAGTTCTATCCTTTTGTTACAGACCTGTACCTAGTATGTAGAATGTTTCTGTGACAGCTCTAGCAAAGTAGTCAAACGCAAGGAAGGGGTCATTGGAATTTCTGGCCAATAGGGGAGACCAGAAAGACTCAGAAGACTTTGCTGAGTGGAAAATTTAAGAGGCGCCAGTGGGCAAAAAAGGGGTGTGTGTGTGGGGGGGGTGGAATGTAAGGAGGAAGAGTTAAAAATGGGAACAAATAGCAGCAGGAAGAGGCCAGGGTCTTTCTGGGATCAAACAGAGAAGCAACACATTTTTGTGAAGTTCTCCATTGTCACCTATATGCCTCACCTGATCCAAAACTCCTTAAAAACACACAGAGTCTCATTCATTTTTGTTGCCACTGCATAGTACAATGCCTGCAGCTGAACAGTCCTAACACTGAGGGAGAGCGGGAGAGTGGAAGGCAAAAAAGGGAGTTAAAAGTAAGAAAAGGAAGAAGCTAAAGACAGTCAAGGTTGGTGATTACAGGAGTGTGTTCAATAGGACGGGGACGGAAGAGCTAGACTGCAAGCGGTGGAAGGTGTGGCTAACAGAATGAAGACAGTGGATGCGGTTGCTTTTTCAGAAAGACTAGTGGTGAAGAGAATGGGAGTGAGTAGAGAAAAATCAAGGACCTTTTTGTTTGTCTGCTTGCTTTTATTTTGTTTGTTGTGTTGGGACTACTATTTGAGATATTAATCTATGAGTTTTTCCTTCTCATATTTCAAGCATTCAATCAGGTCAGTCTTCACTCAAAAGTCTTCTTGGCTTTTGTTCTCCCAAACTCTTAAACGCTTAGGAAAAATAAGGCAGTTTGTGGTTAAAGAATCAGTTCTTGAGGGAAAATGAAGAGAGACATTTCCCCTAGACCTGGGTTTTCCATTGCCAGGGTGGGAGGAGGAAATAGGGACAAAGCCATCCATAGATTTCCAAGGCAGAGATGAGGGAAGACGGGGCCCTGCCTCACAGCAGGCCAAAAGACAGGACCTGAGAGACAAAATGCTGGGTGACCTATCGAGGGATTCAAGACCTGGGCAGGCTCAGCAGAGATGGCCACACACCAAGGAATGTGGAAACAGACCAAACATCATGACCCAGTGAGCTAAGGGGCAGGAGACCCCTCACTCCCCTTCTTCATTCACCCCCCCCACCCCCACACACAAGTCTTCCTACTGCAGAAGTTCCATGGGGGGCGGGGGTGTAAACCCTAAGAATGAACGATGTTGATATTTCCTTTATCCACATCCATAAATGGGGCTGAGTCAGACATTATGTTGTAGTAGAGAAAGGACAGAGAGGAAGGTTGTTAGCTGAGCTTGTCGACTGAGCTCTGCTGGAGAAGTTTTGTAGGCGGAAGAGCAGGGACTTCAGAGATGGCCATGTGCAGTCAGACGCTTTGTGCATGTAACAGATATACATTAATTAACTAATTAATTAATGATCCCATATTGTAAAGTGAGTTAGAACAGACACAGTTGTGACAGAGAGAAGTAAAATAAGTAACTGTAAAAATTAAAAAATGCAGATCAGAAAAAAACACACCCTGAATTACCAACCAGCTTTAGATGTTTAAAACCTGAGCCTATAATATTACACAGAAAAAAAAAAAATATATATATATATATACACACACACACACACACACACACATATATCTTGCCATCTACAACAATGTGGATGGGACTAGAGGGTATTATGCTAAGTGAAATAAGTTAACCAGAGAAAGACAATTATCGTATGATTTCACTCCTATGTGGATTTTATGAAACAAATCAGGATCATAGGGGAAGAGAGGAAAAAAATAAAAGGCAAAGCTAGAGAGGGAGACAAACCGTAAGAGACTCTTAATCATAGAAAACAAACTGAGGGTTGCTGGTAGGGAGGAGGGGTGGAGGGATGGGGTAACTGGGTGATGGGTATTAAGGAGGGCATGGGATGTAACGAGCACTGGGTGTTCTATAAGACTGAAGAATCACAGGCCTGTACCTTTGAATCCAATAATACATTATATGTTAATTAATTGCATTTAAATAAAAAAAATTTAATTAAAAAAAAAAAATTAAAGAGAAGCACTATGTACACACACCCTGACACAGGCAGTACTCTGGAGATGCCTGCCTGGGCTGCCCTGAAGAGCCGACTTAGTGTGAGAGAGAGAGACCTTAAGGAAAACCAAGGTGCATAGTTTCTGTTTTTGAAGTAAACTTTGCAGCCAAGTCACGAAAAGGTCTGAAACAGCAGTCCCAAGGCACTGTATGAAAAGACAAACCAACATACATATGGGTGAGCAGCAAGGAGCACCCAATGGCTTTTGAGAGCATTCAGTGGGCAGTAATGGAAATCAGCACGTGCTTATGTATTTATGCATTGATTTACGTATGTACTTCTATTCTGCCTTGTTCAACAAAGGATAGAGGTTGCCTGCAGGGCATACATGCGAACAGTACCATAAAAAATAAATGAGATGCAAAGAAAATATATAAATATAGAAAAGAATCCACAAGCAGGATGCTCTAGGCAACACAATTCTGTGTTTCTCCAGCCAACTCTCAGCCACCTATAGAAGGGATCAGAGAATGTTAATAGCAAGAACAAAGAAGCAAGTATGAAGCAAAGCCCGTGCTGCTTAGAGCACCGAGCCTTATCAGATATGTGAAATCAAAACAGGATGGTTAGAATGAAAGAATTGGGAGAGTAGACCACAGAATGCAATTAAGACAAATATTAGGAAGAGAGGGAAGAATGAACAGAAGCTAGTGATCAAAGACAGCTTGGGAGAGACCGTCTGCTTAGATGCTAGCTAAGGGAAGTCCACTTTCAAGACTGTTGCGGACTCGTTAGCAATGGTACACTCTACCCTGAAACCCAACACTTCCAAGCTAATGACAGAATATTCAAACCAATTCTGCGCTTTTAGCCACTGAGTCAATAAAGATTCCTTGATCACCAACTATGCAGCACGCTAAGAACTGAGGATAAAAATAAATGCGAGAAGGTCCTTGAGGGATGCAGTGGGGAACTCAAGCGAGTAATTGCAGGACAGAGTGATGAGTGCTGTCGTGTGGACGTGCGGACAGTGCTGTGGGACCACAACGTGGTACCATGATCAACCCCCTCACCCTGGGAGGTCAGGGAAGAATTGCAAAAGGGGACCTTTGCTCTGTGTCATAAAAGATGAATTCAGTTTCAGGGAGGAAAGGTGATAGAGTGAAATTGTATGAAGCCTTGGAGGCACGGAGAAGCATTGTATGTTGTGTAAATAAAAAGACATTCTGTGTGGCTTGGTCAGAGGACATAGAGATGAACAGTCCAGCAGGCTGAAAAGGGAGGTTGAAACCCACTGGGAAGGGCCTCCTGTGCTGCCACGTAATCTACCCGGAAGGAGGAGGAGTGGAGGTTTTTATCAGGGGAAGTGTCAAGGTCAGTGGTGTGGAAAGTGCTCTGACAGGAGCATGGAGAATATCTTAGTGGTGAGAAAGGATGTGGTCAGGAAGATCCCTTAGGAGCATCACGGAATAGCTCATTTGAAAACTCAACTGAAGTGACGTGAGCACAGGTAGGGTGTGCAGACACGTGCTGTAGATGATGGAATGGTCAAGGGTATGGAGAAATGGGCTGCCTCCGTTCACTTCGGGGGACTACAGAAAGTGGGATCTTCAGGAGGGCAGCTGTAAGATGTACACATAATTTGTGTTTATTTATTTTTATTGTATTTATTTATTTGAAAGAGAGAGACGAGGAAGGGGCAGAGGGAGAAGCAGACTCCCCACTGAGTAAGGAGCATACAACAGACAGATGTAGGACTTGATCCCAGAATCCTGGGATCATGACCTAAGCTGAGGTCAGATGCTTTACTGACTGAGCCCCCAGGCACCCCTTTACACATACCTTGTAAAATATTTGTACCCTTTGACCTCATAATTCCATTTCTAGGAATCTACCCTAGGAAAATAATTAGTATTACAAAAAAAGGCTTATGATCAAGCATGCTCATCTAGTGGTATAAATTTTAAAACATCCTAAATGCACAATAATGGGAGAATTATTAAATAAATTACAGTATATTCATACACTAGACTACTATATAGTCACTTATACTTGTGTTTTCAAAGACTATGTGATGGTATGGGAAAAGCTCTCAATAAAATATTAAGTTTAAAAGTATATAAAATGATATAGAGCTTGATATAAATTTTCTAAACAAATACATATGTGAATTAAAATATTAGATTAAAACTCACCCAAATGTTAATTGTATTCATCTCTAAGTAATGAGATAATAATTTTTATTTTTTTCTCCCTACCTTTCTGTATTATCCAAATAAAATTCAGTGAATATGTGTTGCTTTTATAATCAGTCAGGTTTTTTTAAATTTTTATTTATTTATTTGACAGACAGAGATCACAAGTAGGCAGAGAGGCAGGCAGAGAGAGGAGGAAGCAGGCTCCCCGCTGAGCAGAG
The DNA here is from genome assembly GCA_004024625.1 of Mellivora capensis. NCBI lineage: Eukaryota > Metazoa > Chordata > Mammalia > Carnivora > Mustelidae > Mellivora > Mellivora capensis. The sequence continues at coordinate 15,251 of PISX010004466.1, read as the reverse complement.
AGCCCAATGCGGGGCTGGATCCCAGGACCCTGAGATCATGACCTGAGCTGAAGGCAAAGGCTTTAACCCACTGAGCCACCCAGGCGTCCCTCAGTCAGTTATTTTTAAAAATAAGTCGGTTAAGCATCTGCCTTCAGCTCAGGTATCCATGGGGAGCCTGCTTCTCCCTCTCCCTCTTGTACTCGCTCTCTCTCTGTCAAATAAATAAATAAAATCTTCTAAAAAAGTTAGTGAATAATGGAAAGCAGATTCGCAAGAATAGCTTGAGCTACTAGAAAACACAGGGAGCAGAGAGAGAAATAAGTTTGTCTTGCGGCAAAGATGAGGCAAGTCTAGATAATCATGCTCCCTGACACTGGCATCGCTATGGCCATGGCCCAAGATTCAGAATCTAATTATGTCATCTTCGTGGCTTCGCTAGCCAAGAAAAAGGCAGTTGAGAAGAGGAAAAATAAAAAATGACTCCAAAGCTATCACAGGCACAACCAAGACACAATAGGTGAAATTTCTATGAAGCTATTCTTATGACATTTAATGACATCTCTTTTCATTTTTCTATCCTTAAAAAAAATTATCAATATAATGTGTCCAGATTCCAAACGGCCAGAAAATTCAAATAATCAGAATTTTCCCTAGGATGTACAGTGATTGTTACTTGTCATCACCGTGACACTGAAGTGCTATTTGGTTTTTAGACCAGAAAACTTCTTTTTTTTGTTTTTGTTTTTGTTTTAAAGATTTTATTTATTTATTTGTGAGAGAGAGAGCGAGCACGAGCACAGGCAGACAGAGTGGCAGGCAGAGGCAGAGGGAGAGGGAGAAGCAGGCTCCCTGCGGAGCAAGGAGCCCGATGCGGGACTCGATCCCAGGACGCTGGGATCATGACCTGAGCCGAAGGCAGCTGCTTAACCAACTGAGCCACCCAGGCGTCCCTAGACCAGAAAACTTCTATGTCATGTCCAGAGTAGTTTTGTAGTTTTCCCCCATCTTCTAATTCTATAAAAAAAAAAAAATTAGTTCATATATGATACAATGGACTTAATTATCTAAAATATCCAAATAACCAGAGACCCCCCCCTCCACCATTCTCTCACAGTTATAATGAGGAAGATGTTACACAAATTCATCATAATTACTTTAGTAGCTGATTGTTAGATATGAACAAATAACTATGTTATCCTTATTTGGAGAAACATGCAGCTGAATGGAGCTAGAGGAAAACATTGTCCACGCTGATAGGTCTCCCTTTCAATTCAGGGCAACTATTAATTTCAAGCACACCCATGATGCTGCCCAGCAGCCACCGTGCATTTCCCTAGTCCATTTACAGTCCTAGGACTAGGATTCCATATGTTGTTCTCTCTCCTCATACTTCCAGCGCCTCCTCCCTCATCTTCACTCTCAGCTCATGACCTTGATTTCTATTTCACTGAGAAAATAGAAACAATCCACAAGTTCCCACCAACACCTCCACCCGCCCACTAGCATCTGGGCCCTATATGCTGCTTTTTCTCCTGTTACCAGGGATGAACTGTCCGTGTTCCCATCCAAGGCTGAACCCTTCACTTGATCACTAGATCCCAATCCTTTTATGACACGTTATTTCTCTCATCTGCGTTGCCCTCCAGCTACTAGTTCCTATTTCCATTCTTCTTTATAGCCATTCCTCTGAAGAATTATCTACACTTATATCTCTAAACCTTATTCTACCATTCTCTCTAGAACCTCCTTTAATCAAGCTTTTGCGTCTTCCAAGCACCAAAACTGCTCTCCATCAGTGGTGTCCTCATTGTTAATCCAATGGTCCATTTCTTAATTTGACTCCTCCGTAATGTTTAACACCATTGTTCACTTTCTCCTTCTGGGAATACTTCATTGTCTTCAGGACCTCACACTCTCATGGTTTTCCTCCAACATCCAAGCCTTCTTTGCACATTTCTTCTGATTTCTCAACCTGTTGACCTTGGGTCCCTTAGGATTCAGCCCTCTTTTCATACAGATTCCCTTAGTTATTTCATTTGTCCTCATGGCTTAAAAGTATCCATATATTGATGACTCCTAAATGTCTATCTTCAGCCCAGATCTCTCCCCCACCTTGTAGTACTGGATTGCCCAACTGCCTACTCAACATCTTCACTTGGATGTCTAATGGGTATCTCTAATTTAATGTTTGATCTCCCTCATAAAAGACTTAACTCCCCATTCAGCCTTCCTCTTTTTCCTCAGATGAAGGAATCAACCTTGATCCCTCTTCTTGTCTTACAGCTTGGTCCAAAAGCAACATCTGTCAGGTCTATCTCCAAAGTGTATTCAGAATCTGATGATGTCTCACCTTTGCTACTGCTTCCTCCCCAACCCAATTGTTCTCCTGAATTGTTTCAGAAACCTCCTGAGTGGGCTCCCTTACTCTCCTGTAGTCTATTTTCATAGGAGCCAGAGACCTAAGTCTTTACGTTGGCCTACAAGGTCATGCACAATCTACCTAGCCCTCTGACCTCATTTCCAATGACTCTCCTCACTCTTGCTCTAGTCACATGGTTTTCCTGTGGTTTGTGCAACACACCAGGCACATTCCCTCCTAAAGACCTTTCACTTGTTCCCTCTGCTCTTCCCCAGCTATCTCCATGACTCATTCCCCTGCCTCTCTCAGATCTCTGCACAGACGTCACCTGTTCGTGAGGCATTTCCTGACCATCCTATTTAAAATTGCAACCTGCCCTCTCCAGCAACACACCCGATCCCTTTTACCTGCTTTATGTTTTATCTCAGCACTTACCACCATCTGCCATATTTTGTTTATCTGACTAGGGATTATACTGTACTCATCTTCACTGTAACTGTAGATGCCGGATGTTAAATTTTCTTCTGGTGTCCTTGCTTTTGTCTCTCTTGCTGTCTTCAGGTTTCCCTAAGGATTTCTTGAATATCATCTGAGATGCACAGTTCTTTCAGTTGTTATTACAAAGGAAGCCTACTGATGTGGTGTAGAAGGATGGGGAAAGCATTCTGTAGTCTTCTTATTATCCCTGGGTCTTGAGTGAGATCATGCCCCTGGGCTGTGACCTTCACAAGTGCTTCCTTTTGTTTTGTTTTGTTTTTCCCCCTTAGGACAGATAGGAAGGGTGTTAGAATTGGTTATTTCTTTTCCACTAGGTTGTAAAACTCCAGTAAATCAGACTCTGGTAACATAGTTTCTCTGGGGGCAAGCCTTGTTAAGAAAAACAGAATGCCCCGGGCATATTTCAGGATGGCTATTTTCTCCCTCCCTCTCGGGGAAACACAAGGGGATTTTTCTGATCTTCACTGTGAGGACCTGATAGGGCTACTGGAGGGAAAAGTCACAGAAGGGGGTGGGGGGCGCTTACCGAAAACTGAGCCCCAGTGAAGTTTTTCTCTCTCAGTCTTGTCCACACTGAGCCTCCAGCTCTTTGTCGATTACAGATCCCGATTTCCTATCCTGGCATGGCTCCCAGGGAGTTGTCCATTCCTGGGCTTCTGATTCTTTGTATCTGCCTGTTTGCCTCTCTGATTCTGGGAATAAAGGTTTGCCCTATGACCTCAATTCTCTGCCGACTCTAGGAAGAGTTGCTGTTTTTTAATTTGTTCAGCTTTTTCCTTATGTGGAGGAGAGAGACAGCTCCCAAGCTCTTTACACGCTGGAACAGAAACCAGAACTCCATATTATGTATTTTATTCAATTATTTGTATTTATTGTCCTCACCTACTAGAGTGTAAGTTCTATACCGGCAGGGATTTATGCTTGATTTTTTCACTGCTGTATCCTCAGTGCTTAGAACAGTACCTGACACATAGTAGTCCCAGTAGTTTCTTGCACAGAAATTTCTTATTTGGGATTATGGAACAAGGGCCTTCACCTATACATCCCTCTGCCTGGAAAACTTTTTTCCATCCTCCACTTTCCTTTTTGCCTGGTTAACTCCTACACATTAAAGTGTCAGTTTCAATGCCAGTAGTAGCCCAGAAAAAACTTTCCTGACCTTCATTCAAGTTGAGGATCATAGGCACTCCTAACCCTGCTATTCCCTCTCACGCTTATAGTAATTAAATAATTATATAATCATCTATTTAATACTTTAATACAATATTTAATAATATTGTATCATCACAAGATTGTAAGTTCTTTAAAGGGAGGAACTATGTCTCTTCTACTTACTTGAATATAATTGACACCCAACAGACTGTTCGACACAAATCAGATGTGTAGTCGCTAATTGTTATAAGAATAAAGGCAACAGACACTGAAAAATAGTATGGAGGTTCCTCAAAACATTGAAAATAGAGCTACCCTATGACCCAGCAATTGCCCTACTGGGTACTTATTCCAAAGATACTAGTGTAGTGATCTGAAGGGGCACCTGTACCCGAATGTTTATAGCAGCAATGTCCACAATAGCCAAACTATGGAAAGAGCCCAGATGTCCACTGACAGATGAATGGATAAAGAAGATGTGGTATATACATACAACGGAATACTACTCAGCCCTCAAAAAACTGGAATCTTGCCATTTGCAATGACATGGATGGAAAATAGGGTATTATGCTAAGCAAAATAAGTCAATCAGAGAAAGACAATTATCATATGATCTCACTGATATGTGGAATTTAAAAAACAAGGCAGAGGATCATAGGGGAAGAGAGGAAAAAATGAAACAAGATGAAACCAGAGAGGGAGACAAACCATAAGACTCTTAATCATAGGAAACAAACTGAGGGTTGCTGGTGGGGAAGAGGGGTGGAGGGATGGGGTAACTGGGTGATGAACAGTGGGGAGGGTATGTGTTGTACCAAGCACTGGGTGCTGTATAGACTGATGAATCACAACCTGTACCCCTGAAACAAATAATACATTATATGTAAGGTAATTGATTTTAAATTTCAAAAATGCTCAGTAGCATTTGTCTTGACAAGATAACTGTATCACTGCTACTTAACAAATTGCCCCAAAACTTGGTGCCTTAAAGACAACAATACTCATATGTTCTATCTCGGTTTCTATGGTCAGGAATTTGGGAGTGGCTTAGCCAAGTGGTCTGGTTGAGGGTCACTCATGAGATCACAATCAAGACATCAGCCAGGGCCACAGATATCCGAAGGCTTGGATGGGGCAGAAGAATGCACTTCCATGGTGGATCTCTCCCGTGGCTGGCAAGTTCGTGCTGGCTGGGAATAGGTGGTTTTGGTCCTTCCCCATGGCGGCCTCTTGCAAGGTTACTTGGATATTCTCACATCATGACAACTAACCTCCCCAGAGTGGACCATCCAAGAGAGAGCAAATGGAAATGGTAATATTTTTTAATGATCTAGCCTTGAAGTCCCAAATTATGACTTCTGCCACATTCTGTTGTTCCAAGGAAGTCCCTACGTGTGGCCCACATGTAAGTGGCTGAAACTTAGACTCTCCACCTTTCCAAGGAATTGTGTCAAAGAATTTGTGGACATACTTTAAAACCAGCACATAACCAAAGAACAAATTAATGGATAAGAAGATGAGGAAAAATTTGACGTAGTGGCTCTACGTAAGTTTTCCTAGTTTTAGGATAGAGAAGGAAAAATAAGTCTGCAGTAGTTTAAGAGCAATGTAACAAAGAATCAAACAGTGCATTAATATCTGGAGAGATTACTTAATATCAACATAGATACAAAGGTGTAATGTTTATAAATGTTTCTCTACCTGCAAATATGTTAGGAAAAGTTACCAAATCCTAAAAGGTTAAAGGCCAACAGCCAGCACAGCACTGCAAAATACGTACATATAATCAACGGATAAGGTAATAAATGAAATAGTAGCAAAATAATAGCACCTTCCATCCTTGCAGGGATTACAATAACTATAAGTGTCTGAAAAGAAAATCAGGCTATCCATGCATTTTTGGGTTTTTGAGTGGAGGGCCAGGAACACATAGAATTATCTTCTTTGCCAATTCATATCAGCCAAATATCTGATCCTAGGACTAGAGAATTAAGCAGATAAAGTACGAGGTTAGAATTTGAAAAGGTATAAATTACATAATCTACTGTAATAGGATTCTTGTATATATTGCCAGGCAGAACTTTAGCACAAGCCAAGATCTCTAAACCGCTTTCTATGGAGAAATGAATCTCAGTGTCTTAGTTCTTTTCCAGTTCAGGTATATAATATCTGTCTGCTAAAATCCCTCTTTAGTTTTAATTGACTGTGCTGTCTTTCTCCCTTCCTTTCCTGGGCCATTTTGAGAACGGAAGAATGGTTTGCAGATCACATAAATAATACATGGCCAAAACCACATAAGGAGTATGTGCATATAAGAAATGGTGGTAATTCATAGTGGATTTTAAAAAAAAGTTTAAAAAAATACATGTGTATATGTGCATGTGTATTTCTTTTTCATCTGAATTCCTCCCAAATGAAGATTCCACAGAAGTGACTTTTCAAAATATTTTATTTATTTATTTATTTTTGAGGAGAGGGGCAGAAGGAGAGGGAGAGAGAGAATCTTCAGCAGGCTCCATGCCCAGCACAGAGCCCACATGGGGCTCAATCTCACAACCCTGAGATCAACCTGAGCTGAAATCAAGTCAAACGCTTAATCAGCCAAGCCATCAAGTGCTCTTACTTTTGTCTTCTCTCTCTGACTTATTTCACTTAGCATAACACCCTCTAGGTCCATCCATGTTGTTGCAAATGACAAGATTTCATTACTTTTTATGCCTGAGTAATATTTCATCATATATCTATATACATACTACATCTTCTTTATCTATTCATCTATCAGTGAACACTTGGGCTGCTTCCATGTCTTAGCTATTGTAAATAATGCTGCAATAAATGTAGGGGTACATATATCTTTTCAAATTAGTGTTTTTGTTTTTGTTTTGGGTAAATACCCAGTAGTAGTATTACTGTATCATATGGTGACATATTTTTAATTTTTTGAGGAAACTCCATACTATTTTTCACAGTGGCTGTACCAATTTACATTCCCACCAACAGTGTATGAGTGTTCCTTTTTCCCCACATCCTCGCCAACGCTTGTTACTTTTTGTCTTTAATTCTAGCCATTCTGACTTGTTAAATGTGATATCTCATTGTGATTTTGATTTGAATTTTGCTGATTAAAGATGTTGAGCATCTTTTCATGTGTCTGTTGGCCATCTGTATGTCTTCTTTGGAGAAATGTCTGCTCATGTCTTCTGCCCATTTAAAAAAAAAGTATTTATTTATTTATTTATTTATTTATTTGACAGAGAGCAAAACAGAGAGAAAGGGAATACAAGCAGGGTGAGTGGGAGACGGAGAAGAGGCTTCCTGCTGAGCAGAGAGCCCGATGTAGGGCTTGATCCCAGCACCCTGGGATCACGACTTGTGCTGAAGGCAGATGCTTAATGAGTGAGTCACCCAGGCACCCCTCTGCCCATTTTTAATCAGATTATTTGATTTGGGGTGTTGAGTTCAAACATTGTTATTTTAATTCAACTTCTGGTAATGAACATTTTTGTAAAATACTATAGGTTGTTCCACATTTTTTAACTTAAGTGTGCTAAACTTTAACTGTTGCTTAATGGTTCCAGATTAACTTTATGATTATTAAAGATAGTTCTGTATTTTACAAGGTAACCTATTGCAACAGAAAGGTTATTAGATTAGGAATCACAATTACCTCATCAAGTTCGTCAACCTCCCTGGCACACAGTTTTTGCACCTGTAAAATGGGTACAATATCTTCCCTGAATTTTCGTTATTTATGATAAATACTAAATTATATAATATGTAAATAGTTATCGATCAGCTATTAGATATAAGAATGCAGATACTAAAATAAAGGATGGTTTTAGCCCAAGAAATGTTAGGCAGCTATGATTTTAATGTTTTTGTGTTTGTTATATATGAATCATGATTTCCTAAAGCAATTAGATTATGTTTGACATTGCAGTAAATAGATTTTGAGTAATGGACTCTTCTATGGAAAAAAATTACTTTTAATTATATGGTTTTTATAATACCCATTTTTAGTATATGGAGTTCCTTTTTGCTTATTTTTTCCTTCTTTTCTATCTGGCTGGTTGAGTTTTCTAGATGAAGGTTCTCTATAGGTCCTTTCCAGTCTTATAATCTGCGTATCTTTCTAAGCATAAATGCAAAAGCTATGAATACTTTACTTAATATCATATTCTCCATGTTGATTATTTCTAAAAATAGATACAGGTATATAAAAATATAACCAACCCTGATGAACATAGAGAGGGCACCCTAGGCACTGACCCTGGCTAACATGGTTAGATTTCCCAAGCATCTGGGGGAAGTGCAACTTTGATGCATTTCTGGTATTATCATCTGGCGTTACTACATAAATTTCTGAAAAACCATAAATTTGGTGAATGCACATTACTAAACAGAGTGGAAGACTGGCGGGGGCGGGGAGGGGAGCATTATCTCTCTAGAGCTGCTGTGTAGAGCAATATTTGTCTCTTCTAGAGAAAACCTTGAACCTCACTTCCACAGTTTCATCACAGAACAATAGGAACAACTGAGCTATGGTGGCTCCAGCCTTCAAAGTGGACAGTGTCATTTCAGGGCAATGCCTAAGGCAGAAGTTTCTAAACACTGGACCTTGGCCCGGGGCATCAGAATCAGCTGAGAAACTTACTGCTCGCTCTGACTTCATACTTCTGACTTCAACAGAAGTCAGATCTCTTAAAGAGGAGACATAGGTATTTGTACTTTCAACAAAACATCCAAGTGACTCTCACAAACAGGTCATATGCAAGAATCACTGGTCAAAATCGGTTGACCAAGTGTGCCCACCGCTGTGCCTTATCTTGCTGTCGACGGAATATTCCACAGCAAGGCACAGGATTCAGCCATTCTCCCACACAAATGAACACCCATCAAAAACTAATACTTTGGTTTTCATTCCTTTAGCAAGTATTTCCTAAGCTCCTACCACATGCACTGTGATGGGTGTCAGCTCTGAGCAAAGAATAAAGCAGATAGGATCTCTTCCATCCCTGGGCTTAAAATCCTGTGCTAGGAGGAGGGGCAGTGGTACATCAAGCAAATAATCACTAATATATTGTGGGTATAAAGGAAAACAGGGCATTTGAGAAAGTATTATTAGTGCTTCATATATTCACGAAGCATGAAAGTGGTCAGAGAAGACCTCTGTTAGGAAATGACATTCCATCCGAGATTTAAATAATGGGTACCAATTGGCCATATGGACAATCCAAGAGCTATTAACAGGGGGTCCATGAACCCTGCTGCAGCAATGAGTTTCACTTCTTACACACCCTTGTTTTCTCAAATGTAGTTTCAGGTCCACTGAGCAGTGTGCCTCAAAGCAGCTTAGGGAAAGAACACTCTGACTCAGAAAGGAGTCCGTTGGACTGGGGGGCTCCATTAAGAAATCCCATTCCTAGAAGCTTATTTATTTATTATCTGTTTCCAATCTGGGGTTCTAGTAATCAGATTTTACATAATTTGCTCTAAAACAGTGGTTCTCAATCTTGGCTGTACACTTGGATCTCCTGGGGACCTTTTAACAAAAACTCCTGATGAACCTCACTCCTAGAAATTCTGATTTAATTGTCTGGGGTGTAGTCTGGACATGAGGATTTTCTAAAGCTCCCCAGATGATTCGAACAGGTAAACAATTTTGAGAATCACTATTTAAAAGAGAAACAAACAAAATCTGAATTGATAAACAAGGAAAGTCAATGAACAGTTAATATAATCTGTATGTTTTGCGTATCTCTGTTAGAAAGCAAAGAATAGCCAGTAAAATTGAACCTAAAGGGCCCCTGGGTGGCTCAGTGGGTTAAGCCTCTGCCTTCGGCTCAGGTCATGATCTCAGGGTCCTGGGATGGAGCCCCACATCGGGCTCTCTGCTCAGCAGGGAGCCTGCTTCCCTCTCTCTCTCTGCCTGCCTCTCTGTCTACTGTGATTTCTGTCAAATAAATAAATAAAATCTTAAAAAAAAAAAAAAATTGAACCTAAAGTCACTAGCACACCAAACACTAATGACAGCCTCACTGGCTCTCTACTTCACATAATAAATAACTTTCTCTGCCCTTGATCCATTTTTTTAAAAAGATTTTATTTATTTATTTGACAGAGAGAGACACAGTGAGAGAGGGAACACAAGCAGGGGGAGTGGGAGAGGGTGAAGCAGGCCTCCCACTGAGCAGGGAGCCAGACGCAGGGCTCAATCCCAGAACCCCGGGGTCATGATCTGAGCCGAAGGCAGACACTTAATCGACTGAGCCACCCAGGCACCCCATTTTTATGGGATAACCCTTTATGCCAAGGATTTTGTGTGCTGGACTAAAGAAAAAGATGTCAAGGTAGGTTAAGAATATCTCATCCCTCAGACAATTTGAAGTCCATTCAGAAAGACAGAACCAACATCCACAAAATAATAGTTCCAGGTGTTAGCTGAGACAACAGAAGTTCAAAAGATGAGAGAAAAGGTTGGGCAGATCAAATAGACAAAAAGACATGGGACCTAAATGATCTTGGAAAAAGGAAAAGGAACAAGGCCAGGCAAGGGAGTAAGAATAACCATGGAAGAAAAAAGAGAACAGGAAAGAAACCTGCCTTCCTGCCCTCAGAGTGGGAGTTTGGAGTAGGAAGAGATCAGCTTTCTCTCCAGTTGAAGTTGGCCAACAACCAACAGCCATCATCACATTCTGTTCTTCAGAGAACTGATCTTTTTAGGCATCTCCCCTCATAGTGAAGAAGACTGACTTTTTTTTTTTTCATTTTGCTCTATCAGGAAAGGAATGAAGCTTTGATTTCTGAATGTTTTGATGTCAACTGCCAGGTTTTACAATTTTTAGTTCCTCAAAGGTCTTCCAGTCTTACTGTCACAGAGAGATAAAATAGTTTTTCAAATTTTAATGGTATATTTTGGTCATTCAGGTACAAGTTTCTCCAGATTTAACACCTAAAGAGAAACTAAATCACAGCTATATTTTAGGATGGATTTATACCAGGCACTGTGGGAAGTACTGTGCATACATTATCTCATTTAATTTTTATACAATTTCATTAGGAAACAGTTATCCCCATTTAAAAAAAATATTTATCCATTTATTTGACAGAGAGAGAGATAATGGGGCAGAGGAAGAGGGAGAGAGAGAGAATCTCAAGCAGACTCCCCACTGAGTAGGGAGCCCGACATGGGGCTGGATCTCACCACCCACAAGATTACAACCTAAGCCGAAATCACGAGTCAGACACTTAACCAAATAAGCCCATCTCCATTTTTTCAGATAAAAACTATGAAGTGCATAGAATGCAAGCAAGTCACATAGTAAGTGGTAGAGCCTGGACTTTGACCCAAGTCTACTTTATTCCAATGTTTAAAGTGTAGGTACTATCTTTTGCGTATTTTATAACAGAAGAAATTAAGGTTCTTGATATTACTTTATTACACCTAAGATCTCGTGATCATTGTACAGTAGAACCACCTGGGGTACTCTTAAGCTATAGAAGCTTGGATCCCACCTCAGAACTACTGAATAAAAACAACTATGGACACTGGAAATCTATAATATTTTCTAAGCACCACAGGTGATTATAATGCACAGCCTAGATGGAGAATAACAGTCCTGTTCAGCAGCAAGAGCTTTGAAACGTTTGTGTGCCCTAAATGCTACTTCCCGTGTTTATATGCTGCTCAGGGCTCTCCACCTAGAAATAAGTGTAGCACTTTTCTACTGAAACTGCTGGAAACAACCATGAGGAGGAAAGCAGTGATGATGATAACTGATAGATGCAAGTTTGATAGGACACTCTCTCTGCCTTGGAGGAGCTCAACGAATCCCAAATCTGGGGAACTTACACAACATCACCGTTTCTAGTCAGCAGTGGTTGATGGCATTGTTGCGTTCTCCCAAAAGTATTAAAACCTATTACACCAACCCTATCGTTTGTGGTTTGCAAATGTGCTTTTGGAGATGAAGCCTGTCTGAAATGAACCCAATTGCCAGCTTTAGTTGTGTTAGTACCGATGTTCCCCCTTCTCAAAAATGATTAAAGTCGGTACTCATAGAGGTCAGATGCTCAACACCACTACAGAAAACGTGCTTTGGAAAAGATTTGGGCATCATCAAAGAAAGACAGTCTTGTTAATCATGATCTCAACAGCTTTGAATGTTTTTACAACCGGCATGTGATTGTTGTAGCTGAAGGGGTCTGAGGGTAACCATGGAGGGCTGGAAGAGCCAGAAGGGGCACTTTAGAATGCTTGGAAATACAGTAGGATAAGTAAGTCTGGGTCAGTCCTTTATACTTGTGCAGGGCAGCAATTAATATTCACGTTATTCAGAAGATCATTCTGAAACAACTATTCTTAACTAAATTTTCTTTCATTTAGGGCAGAAGACCAGCACTCAAGGGCTATGTGAAATGAGACCTAGAAAGGAAACAGCATTCTTTCATCTTCCTTAAGGACTAAGCCACTGAGTAGAAGACAAACTGAAATTAGGCTTCATAAGCTTTATAGGGCATCTGTCAATCATTTTCTTGTTTGTGGTCTATTTGAAGCCTCATGCTAACCTGTTGTTTCATGAGCAATTGAAAATCACCAAGAAATGTACTGGTTGAGTCCTTTGACATTTCCTAAGTATAAATGCAAGAGAATATAAATGATAAGTCAACTTCTGGAGATAGAAGTTTTACCTATCATTAGATCTTATGTAACAACTTATAACTGTCCAGGGTTTCAAAAATAGACAAATAGACAAGGAGACAGCAATTAAAAAACAGCTTGAGAACACATAAACTCAATCCAAGCAATAAAATTAAGGCCATAAATTTATTTGCCTACCAGCCCCTGCATATTCATTTGTTATTACAAATGGTTTAATATAGACAGGGAGGGCAACCTACCTAACATCCCCATAGTCTATGATTCCCTGGGAAGTGGCAATTATCGGTGGCAATTAGCACAGAGTGAAAGTGGAAGAGAGCAATTAACATCATAATTTCAATTGCTTTATCAAATCGGGATGGCAACAGATTTTTTTAGTGGTTAGTTTTATGCCATCAGAGCCTATTGCCATTTGACGAGAACAAATGGTTGGAACTTACTCTTGAAGCAATCTCACCGCATAGAAACATCTCAAAAGCATCAACTGAAAAATGGTCATGTACTTAGCAGAGGAAAACTTAGAATAGCAAGGTATGGGCAATCTCCTCAGTAGGTAAAACAGTTTTATATAAATACCTTTGAGACCACAGGCTCGCAGGGATCTGTCAAATGTTGGTGGTCTGGATTGCCGCTGCTAGGTAGAGGATTGGCTACGCATTAACTGCTTCAGAACATCACTGTGCCAAGACTCTGTCTTCGTAAATTGTGATTCTTTGTTCTTGGTGAGTGGAACAGGCTCACTTTGCAAAGGTGAAGAAAGGCAAAAGGCTAAGTGATGTAACCTTTTTTTTTTTTTTTTAAGTGAATTCCTTATTTTACATCTTAGTTCTGGGTTTATGGAATCATAAAACAGTCCATCTGGAAGGGACCTTGAAGACCATCCAGCAAGCCCTTCATTTTACAGGTGAGGAAACCCAGACCCAGAGGACTTAAGTGGCTAGCTCAAGGCAATATTCCTAGCTCACTGATGAACTTCTGGGTATATCATCAGTGTCCCCGCTTATTCAAGAGAGACAGAGACAGATTTCCCTTTCAGAGTCTACCAATTGGAAATTCTTTGCGGTTAACACTAGCTCTTTTTTTTTTTTTTTTTGGAGGTGCTAAACCCATTGGTCGTTCCCATATTAATGCCTTGAGTGCTTTAGACAGGCAACGTCGAGATATTTCTGTGCAGATGTGAAAGGGAGGTTTGTTTGAAACTATGCAGAGGGGAGTAGAGAGCCTCTGTCCCACAGGAATGTAGGAGATTTGCTGAACTGGCCATCACATTTGAAAATGTCTGTCTCTAGGTCCTAACTTAGCACTTGTATGACCTTAAGAAAGTTACTTGATGTCTCTGAGCCTTAATTTCCTCATCTATATAATCAGGATACTAACAATTACTTCCAAGGTTGTTATAAAAGTAGATTTCAAGTTGTTAAGTAAATTAGGAAAATAATGAAGCAAAATGTCTAGATGTCAGCTCCCTTTATGCTCCTTTTCACTTATCACTGCCACTTCCAGGAAGTTCTAATAAAATCAAAGTGGTTTTTACACCACTGGGCTCAAGTTTCTTTATCCATAAAATAGAGATAAGATACCCAACTTCATTGTGAAGTCTGTGGTAGTGCTTGGTAGTGTGGGCACTGTTACACACACAAGGGAATAATGGTGTTATTGTTATTATCCAAAACCTCATACTCCACACTGGACAGTTTATGTTCCAATCTACTTAAAAAATACCTTCGTCTTTCCTCTCCAAGTACCTGACAGTCTTCCTTCAATAACTTGTCTTCTTCTCTGGTCACAAGATCAGTTCCTTAGTGTTTGCTGTGTGCTGGGATGCTGCAGGGCTACCATGGAAGCCCAGGCTCCCTGCTCCGCTCAGAGCCTCCCACCATGCATGTCCTTTAAAGCGTGTGTTTAGTACCTCATTTGGCACTTGCTACATATTGTTAGCCACCAATTTGCAGTTATATATGTGGATTCCTCTACTAGATGATACGACTCAAGAACAAAGAATGTTGTGTTTTTGTTGTTTATTGTTTGTTTGTTTTACTAACTCTCCACGTCTAGCTGAGTATATCGATCAGAGCAGGCTCATGTTACCTCTCTGTTTGTTGAGCGATTGCCCAGTTACAGTACTGAAGTTGGCCCATAGCTTTGCCTTAGTTACTCTGCTTCCATGAAAGATTACCAGGAAACCCAGTGGTCAACTAAAACAGCCATTATTTTTGCAGGCCAGGAATTTGCATAGGGCACAGAAGAACACTTTATATCAGTTGCTGGATGGCTGAGGCTGAAACGCTTGAAGGCAGAGGTTGGAATCATGGGAAGGCTCATTTGCTCACAGTGAATTCTAGCTGCCATCTGGGATCTTTTTTTTTTTTTTTTAGTTCTTCCTTTCTTTTCATTTTTTTTCTTTTTTCTTTTTTTTTTAAATTTTTATTTTTTATAAACATATTTTTATCCCCAGGGGTACATGTCTGTGAATCGCCAGGTTTACACACTTCACAGCACTAACCATAGCACATACCCTCCCCAATGTCCATTACCCCACCCCCTTCCCGACCCCCTCCCCCAGCAACCCTCAGTTTGTTTTGTGAGATTAAGAGTCAC